>JAHFWL010000405.1:0-84987 GCA_021292165.1 Shinisaurus crocodilurus
CCACGCAGCAGCATCTGGGGCAAGTAATTTTATATAGTATATACCATGAGTAATCCAAACAAGAATCTTAATATTAAAAAACAATTGTTTTCAATGAACATTCAATACTAAAGAGTTACTTATGCATTTTGTTATTTGAAAAACCATAGAGATTTCAGTGGTAACCCTCAGTCTCTGATACTATGGAATATTATTTTCTTAAATACATTTCAGTCACAACTGCTTTAACATTTTAGGTTACAAAACTAAGGGCGCAATCCTATGGTCCCCTGACCTTTTCTGGGGGGGGGCATAGGATAGGTCAGAGTCCCCGCTGTGATCTCAGAAATGCCTTCTGAAGTCGCAGTGGGGACTCCACCGGCAGAGTGCCCTCCACCCTGCACTTGCAGCTGGCACAGTTCTTTCCGCACCGGCTGGGCTCCAAAGACGGAAGAACATCTTCTGAACCGGCATGGGGGGGGGGGCGTTCCCAGGGAAGGGGAGGAGTGAGGCACCACCATCCTCTGAGGAATCCAGGCAGTGTCTCAGCCTCTTCTCACGAGGAGGGGATAAACATTTAGACTGCCAAAATCGGCTGTCTAAATGTTTGGAGGGTGAGGGGAGTGCGGCGGTGATCCTAGCCACCATTCTCCTCCCACCTTCCAATGGATGCCCGTACTCCTCCAAGTTCAGAGGTTTACGGGCACTCACATTGGATGGGGCTGTAAGTCAAGTGAAGAAAGTGGACATGCTAGCAAGATTCTGCTTTGTACATTTTAAAGGCATTTTTAGATTCTAAGGATCCAATACCTACACATCAGTTTTTAAAGGAGAAACTATATCAGAGACACTAAATCCCCCTTAAGTATTGCAAATATTACAGAAATGTAGTTTTGGATCCAAAGTTCTTGAACAATGGTTTGAGCTTCGAGATTGCATGCAGCATCAAGTGTACAGTGTTGTTGATGTGGGGAAATCTCATTATAGGTGTTGTGCTTCCGTTTGGAAAGACATGGGGCAGCTGTGCCAGTGTGTTTAGGGTGGGGCCAGGTGTGTGTCATCGGCAGCCTGGCCCAGCTGGGCTGCCTTACCAATCAGCACCTGCTCAAAAGGCAGCTCAAGACACACATCAGTCGCTGGAAGCAATTGTTGCCTCTAACAGCCGTAGCTTGACACTCCTGTCTGCCCCAGTCTGAGACAAGTGATTTATGACTTTTGGAATGACCTTGACTACACTATGCCTGCTGGTTATCTTGTTTTTGGACTTATTTATTTATTTTTTATTTATTATATTTATACCCTACCTTTTTTCCTGCAAGGAACCCAAGGCAGCTTACATATAATCCTCCTCTCCATTTTATCCTCACAACAACCCTGTGAGGTAGGTTAGGCTGTCAGTGACTGGCCCAAAGTCACCCAGTGAGTTTCATGGCCGAGCGGGGACTAGAACCTGGATCTCCCGAGTCCCAGTCCAACACTCTCACCACTATGCCAACACTTATCTTGCTGGCTTGAACTCTGGACTGTATTGACAACGGCTTTCTCTGAACCAGACTGAATTACAACAGCAGGTGTCTTACTGCATAATCCTATGCATGTCTACTCAAAAGTAAGTCCCACTGAATTCAGTGGGACTTACATGGGAGTAAGAGGGCATAGGATTGCAGCCTTAATGACTGGTGAGACTTAATTACCGAAAATTACAGTCTTGCCCTGCTCCGCTTGCAATCAGCATTGCTCAGTGTAACCAGAAGGGGTCATTAACATATAAACTTGTAATGCTTTGTTTACAGAATAGGCCAGTAATTACGGTAGAATCTCATTAGAAAGATTTAAATTATATAACACACCGATAATCATATATAAAAGTTCCTGGTTTCTGCCTCTTGGCCACACTGTAGTCTGGCCAGTAAATGGAACTCAGGAAGAGGCTATGCAACACAGATTGCTCAATTCTCAACAATTTGCATTAAGTTCCAGGGAACACCACAAATTGGCTAACCACCATATAATTAATTTTATGCCAAGCATGTGCTGAATAAACCTGCAAATAATGCCTGTCAAAGTGACCCATCTCCATCTACTTTACTGCTACAAAAATCTGGACTCCAATCCCGCAATCATGTGCAATCTGTCAGACATATCTTTATATTTTACATGTGGCATGAAATCAGCACGAGCTTGGATGGTTGACAAATGGTGGAAGTTGATCATGTAGAAGTTGTCTTCAGTTGCTCTCACATCTTTTCTTCCTGCGCTGTATAGAATTTAAGCTTCTTGCCACCACCTTAGAAAGTTCTATGAAACTGTGCCCCAACTATTACCTTCCTTCTCATAATGCCTATTCTGTCAATATTCCTTATGTCAGATCTTCACTGAGGTGATTCCATGCCTTATTTCATTCTGCCTCTTACTCATAGCAAGACCTTTCTGGGCTTACATACATGACCTCAGGTCAGGCCTCACTTCCACCCCTTTTAGACAAAACTTCACTATCATGCCAACAGAGAGTTTTGGCAGTTTTATGGAAATAATTCTGGCTGTTATATCATCCTACACATTCCCTCAACAAGCTCTGCACAGCAGGGGCTGCTACAATAAGCAATAGGCAATATTGTACTTTGGTACACACACTCCCACCATTATCTATAAATACCTTCATTCCTTTTATTCTTTTCTCCTTATGACACTCAAAGACATTCCCAATGTAGCGTGGAAACACAGATCCCACACACACACTCAAAATACAGAATATTATACTTCACATTTATATAAAAGTTCAAGTGCTATATGAATACAAACATTTATAGATACAGTGCCAAGAATATTTTGACCCAGTATTTTTATTTTAAATTGAATGTTAGATCCATTTTGGGCAGAATCCAACAGGGTGCTTACACTCCTGCTGATTCCCTTCTGCCCTGCCAATTTCTTTCCACAAGCAGTGGGTCCTGCCGATTCCGTTGCACAAGCAGGACCCACCACTCATTCAGGAAGGAAGCAGGTCCTTATGGGAGCTCCACCAACTTGCCTCCTTTCAGAAACTAGTGTTTCCGGTCATTCTGGGTTGCCACGGAAGTGCTAAATCAACATTGCACAAGAGAATTGGTGGGGCGCAAGCACCCCATTGGATTCTGCCCTTTGTGTTTTGTAAGCTGTTTTGAGTCATGAAAAAAGCACCAAAATAACTAAATTATAATTCCATGGTAATGGAAGAATGGTTAAGGCTGCAATCCTACACATACTTGCCTTAGAGTCTGTTTCACTGAACTCAATAGGACTTACTTCTGAGCAGACATCCATAGGATTGCACGATGAAGTACCTTATTGTTGACGGAGCTAAGCATGCAGAATACTTTGCAATATATTTCATTTTCACAATATCCATTTTAATTAGACCATAATAATTCCCATTTTACAAATGGGAAACTTGAACTCAGACAGTGTTCAGTGATATGTCAAAGACCCATACTGTATGTTTATGGCTCAACCAGCACATTAACAACACAATCTTATGCATGGCTACTCAAAAGTAAGTCAGTGAGTTTAGTGGAACTTATAGATTTCATAGATCATAGAGTTGGAAGGAGCCTACAAGGCTATTGAGTCCAACCCCCTGATCAATGCAGGAAACTAGAGGAGGGGTCTCCCATCCAAGTAATAACCAGGCCTGACCCTGCTTAGCTTTCACTTATTCCTAGGTAAGTGAATATGGATTGCAGCATTAATCACATCTCAAGGCTCTAAGGGGACACTATCCACATGGTAAAACCTTTTTTAAAAAAATGGAGAACCTACTCTAAACAACATCTAAATATTTTCCAGAAGAAAGTGATACATCAATGTCCGATTTGTTTAGAACATACATTTGATACATTAACTGAGAAGTCTGTCAGACTGCCATTCATATTTAACTTACTGCACACGTGAACACACACACAAAAAAGAGTATTGCTAAAATAAATAGACAGAATCTGATGATAGTGAACGTGATGTTGCGTAACTGATTTTAAAAAGGTCATATTCATTAGTTAATTCCAAGAAATATTTCTC
This sequence comes from Shinisaurus crocodilurus, assembly GCA_021292165.1. Lineage (NCBI taxonomy): Eukaryota > Metazoa > Chordata > Lepidosauria > Squamata > Shinisauridae > Shinisaurus > Shinisaurus crocodilurus. Next base: position 4,033 of record JAHFWL010000405.1, read on the forward strand.
CTTTTATTCCTCCCCACTCCCACAATTTTTTTTTAGTAAGTGATATTTAGTAAAATTTTACTTTTCTTTTTAATAACAAAAGACCTGTCATCAAAAGTTTGGAAAAATATTACTGGATTCAAAATGATTCCAGGCAGCTTGATTTTTATTTAGCGAAAAATGTTTCATGCACACAGTCCACCTGTTTGATCACCAGTTAAGTAAAAAGGTTTACGCCTAGCTTCAAGAAATCAATCAGATAAACAACATGAACCTTGTTCTCTCTTCCTGAATCAAAGAGAAACGGTTCCTTAAACCAACCTGACTAGAGAATCACTATGAGACTTCCTGCCAGAAGATCCGGAGTATGGTCACCTGTTCACAAGCATGGGAGGATCCAACGTGGCAGATCAATCTACAGAGCAGTATCCGATGAGAAATCCTATCAGCCACCACACTCTTTGTCTACATTGTCACTTTGCATTTAGGAAATTGAGGAAGGCACACACACACTCACACAGAAAGAGAGAGAGAGAGGGAATCCCCAGGGAGGCTTGACAGAGGTCCTATACACACTGGATCCCAAGACCAGCCTAGGGTGAGGAGGAGTGAAGAAACAAAGAGCATGTGTCCAGAAATTCCTAAGACCACACTACAAGGGGAGAAGGAAGAGAATTGTGGATGAAGGCCCTAGGTTGCAACTGCAGGGTCCTGAACTCAGCTTCATCCAGGGGCAGATTAAATTATCATGAATCCCACTGAATTTACTGGGACTTAATTCTGAGTAAACATGCATAGGATCAAGGATGTGTAAATTTAGAGAAGCTGGTAGACGGCTAGGCCAGTAACCCATATCTATGTAAGTTAACTTGGGAAGTAAGGCAGGAATATAAAAGGAGGCACGCCAGTTAAGAAAGAGCTTTCGTAGGAGAGAAGAGGGGAGCCCATTTCTGCGTTCAGGGGCCCCCTCCTCCTGAAACGGAAGTGAAGCTTAGATGTTGCAACTTTCCCCTCAGCAATCTGACGTGGGATACGCTCAGCATAGCGAACCTTTGGGCAAGGTGGGAGGGCTGGGAATGGAGGCGTCAGCGGTCCCCAGCTTTCACAGACATTTGACAGGCTCCCCTGAGCTGTCTCTATGGGGCTATAAGCCTGGGAAGGCGGGGTAGGGGGAGGAATGGATTTCGCCTGCGTCTGTTGGAGCCGACTGGGGCCTCCCGCCTACTTCGCTCCCTCACTCACCGAGCGCCACTTGGCAGGCTCTCCGCAGCTGCCCGTGGGGGCCGCTTTGCCTCCTTCTCGGAGAGGATCTTCTCCAGGGCCCGGGAGACGAACATGCTCTTGGTGGGGTGTCATCCTCGCGGGCCGGGGGCTGCATGGCCGTCGCGCGCTGAAGACCCCAGTCCCGGTGTGTCCCAAGCGGGGCGGGAAACAGCGCCCTCAAGGGCTTCGGCCACAGCTGGGCTCCATGATCCGGAAGAAACGCGACTCCCTCAGAGGAGGTGATGGACAGCGACACGGCGCCGCCATATTGGAACCGTCACGTGATCTCCCTCCTCTTTTTGCGGCCACCTTGTGGAACGGCGCTCTCACGCTGTCAGGACCAATGATGTGAGGGGGCGGGGCTTACCCTCGGCTGGCGGGGAAGGGGCTGGGTAATGGGTGGGGCTTAAGTCCTACAGTCAAATAGATCCTTCGCCTTTCAACTCGCGGAAGTGGAGGCATGTGGTGCTCCCCGCCCCCTCCAGTGATTACGTGGACTGAAATAATGTCTAGTTTATAACTCCCCTTAGTGGTATAGCTAGGAAATTTTTGACCCTGGTTAATCATCAGCGGGCGGAAGTTCTCTAGATGGGCATGTGTATTCAGTTGTGAAGCACACAGCTAACTTACTCTTTTCCCCTCCAAATGCCATTCTGTTTTTTAAAACTGCATCTACATTCCTATTATTATTAGAATTATTCTTATACATTACATTTATATCCCGCCTTTTTTCCTCTTGCCAGGAACCCAAGGCGGATTACCAAGGTTCTCAATTTTTATCCTCACAACAACCCTGTGAGGTAGGTTAGGCATGGAAGTCAGTGACTGGCTCAAAGTCACCCAGTCCCAGTCCAACACTCTTAAGTGCTACACCGCCCTCGCTTTCTAATATGTTAGAACAACAAAACTGCTTGCCAACTGTGATTTTTTTTTAAAAAAAGTCTAACCATGTGCAGTTTTGCATTTTAAAAACTCACAAATCATCAGTCAGGCGATCACTCGTGACCGAGTAAGATTGTCTTCCAGGATAAAAAAAAGAAAGAAAATTTACAAAAAGGAGATTTTAAAAGGAGGAAACTTCTAAAGAAATTGTGTAGACTCTAGCGATGGGTCCGTAAGTGACTGTGGAGGCCAATTCTAGATCCACACAGCTTCCCACAGTGAGGACACAGAGGTCCTATACACACTGGATTCCATCTTTACCAGGTGGAAGATGGTCTTGTAAAGGATTCATTTGACGTGCTTTTCGCTTAGCATGTTCTCCTCCCTTTCACCTTGCACTCGAGCTTCTTCAAGTCCATAGAACCTTTGTGAAAGGCCAACCTCCAGTTAGATCGTTCATGGGCCAGAGCTTCCCAGTTTTTGATGTTTATATTGCATTTTTTTAGATTAGCCTTAAGAACATCTTTAAACCTCTTATATTGACCACCGATATTCCGCTTCCATCCTTGAGTGGGGAATAAAGTAACTGCTTTGGGAGACGGCAGTCAGGCATTCGAACAACATGACCGGTCCACTGAAGTTGGCGTTGAAGGAATCATTTTTTCAATGCTAGTAGTCTTTGCTTCTTCCAGTACACTGACATTTGGTTCGCCTATCTTCCCAAGTAATTCGCAGGATTTTCCGGAAGCAACGTTGATGAAATCTTCTCAAGGAGTTGGAGGTGACATTTATAGATAGTCCCATGTTCGCAGGCATACAATAAAGTTGGTAATACAATGGCTTCATAAACCAGTGTTTTGGTCTTCTTACAAATATCCCGATCCTCGAACACTCTATGTTTCATTCGAGAAAAAGCAGCACTTGCGGAGCTCAAACGATGCTGGATTTCACTGTCGATGTTAGCTGTAACAGAAAGATAGCTGCCAAGATAGAGAAAATGATCGACATTTTCCAGTATTGTCCCGCCAAGCTGGATAGATGGCATCACCAAAGGGTTAGCTTGCACTTGCTGATGAAGCACTTTGGTTTTTTTGATGTTAAGTGAGAGACCAAGTTTTCCGTATGCTTCTGCAAAAGCATTTAGGATAGTTTGGAGATCATCCTCTGAATGTGCGGAGACCACATTATCATCAGCATACTGAAGCATCATGACAAGGAATAAACTGGATTTTGCTTCTGCTGCCCTCTGGGTGGTCACTGGGAGTCGGGGGGTGTCCCCTGGATCTGGGGTCCTGGATCTTGTCCCCAAGGTCCAGCCTAGCTGCACTACTGATTCCCCTACCCAGCCATCTGCGAACAACCCCTGTCCCAACACAATTTTGCACTAGATGGCCTGGTTATTACTTGGATGGGAGACCCCTCCTCTAGTTTCCTGCATTGAGCAGGGGGTTGGACTCGATAGCCTTGTAGGCTCCTTCCAACTCTATGATCTATGAAATCTATGTGCTGTACATATGGTTCAATAGAGCTGCTCTTCTGGTTGACATTTTAAAATGCCTATCCTTTTATCACGAAGGAGAAACTTCAAGAAAAAGAAGGGTGTCCAAAATATCTGGCCAGCTAAAAAAATTAAAAATATATATATACAGCGCTCTTGTCCCTTCATGGCATCAGGAGAGTGTTTTGTTTATTATCATAGAAAGTATGGATCACACGGGGTCAAAGTTGCTTGCCAAGTTGACAGGGCATGGCTTGTGATATTAGGAATAATTTTGTGATAGAATAGGCGACTGGCTAGTGGATGAGAAATTTAATGTTTAACTTTGAGAAGAGAAGACTGAGTGGGATATAATGGTACTTTTCAAGTATCTAAAGGATTGTCACACAGAAGAGGGCTGCAACCTGTTCTCTATCCAAGACTGTAGGACACAAAATAATGGGCGTACCTTACAGGAAGGCAGGTTCTGGTTGAACATCAGGAAAAGCTTCCTAATGTCAGAGCAGTCAGACAATGTAACCAACTGCCTAGGGAGGTGCTGGGCTCTCTGTGGCTGCCTGGAGGTATTCAAGCAGAAACTGGACAGCCATCTGTCAAGGATGCTTTAAATTGGATTCCTGCACTGGGCAGGGTGTTGGACTTGATGGCCTAAATCGGATGGGCAACTTGTGGCCCTCCACGTGTTGTTGGACTACAACTCTCATCAGCCCTAGCTAGTATAGCCAATGGTGATGGATCATGAGATTTGCAGTGCAACAACATCTAGAGGGCCACAAGTTGCCCATTCCTAGCCTAAATGGCTCCTTCTAACTCTATTTATATTTTTGAATTGCCCATCTGGCCAGTCATCTGGCCACTCTGGGCGATGTACAGTCCAATAAAATACAAGAACAAAACAGAGTGTAATACACAACTAAAAACAGTACAAAATTTAAAAGTCCTAACCCACCCCATGTTGCTATTGTTACCAAGGAAGCAGTTATGATCTTAGCAGGTCTAGAGTTGGTCCAGCTGTTTATATATTGGACAGGAGAATCAAAAAGGTTAGATTGTGATAGGCCAGTTAATGAACATTCCATTTACTCTCATTGGCTCATAGATATAGGTGCATGGACTAGCAGCTAATGAAGTGTTAAAAGGTCAGACGGTTCTGGCTAGAGAGTATAACAGGACAGTCCCAATGCTGACCAGCATCAGTTGGGGAGAGTTTGGTCAGTCAGCCAGGTGGAGCAAGTTGTGGTGCTGCTACCATCATCATCATCATCATCATAATCATCATCATCATCATCATCATCAGGGAGTAAAGTAACTGCTTTGGGAGACGGCAGTCAGGCATACAATAAAGTTGGTAATACAATGGCTTCATAAACCAGTGTTTTGGTTTTCTTACAAATATCCCGATCCTCGAACACTCTATGTTTCATTCGAGAAAATGCGGCACTTGCGGAGCTCAGACGATGCTGGATTTCACTGTCGATGTTAGCTGTAACAGAAAGATAGCTGCCAAGATAGAGAAAATGATCGACATTTTCCAGTATTGTCCCGCCAAGCTGGATAGATGGCATCACCAAAGGGTTAGCTTGCACTTGCTGATGAAGCACTTTGGTTTTTTTGATGTTAAGTGAGAGACCAAGTTTTTCGTATGCTTCTGCAAAAGCATTTAGGATAGTTTGGAGATCATCCTCTGAATGTGCGGAGCAGAAGGCACTTGGACTGAAGAAGAAGTGGAACTTCAGGAGGAGGCAAGTGAGTGACTTCTTTTTTGCTGTGTCCTTGTCAACAAGTTCCTGACTAAAAGAAAGACTTCAGGTGAAGCTGAAGTAAGTCTGCCAGTTGAAAATTGGTTGTCTTAGGAAGCTGCGAGTCTAACATGAGAGACTTTTAACAACCCTGTATGCTTCTGGTGAGTTCCTGACCAATACCTCTGAGATATTCTGGGTAACCAAACTGGGATGGAGGTAGAGAAATTGGTAACTGGGTTTTAGTAGGGAAGTGAACTATAATAAGGAACTAGAAATAATACTAGTTACCGGTACATGCTTTTAAAGATAAAGTATAATGGAATGTCCTAATATGTAAATAACTTTCAAATAAACTATAATTTAACTTTTAAATAAATCTCCTTGTCTGTTTATGCCATGTCTATAGCCTGGTACCCCACTAGTGAGTGTGTGCTAAGGATGGAGCTAAGACTTTCTTAAGCATTAAATGGTGGTAGTGGAAAAATTAAGGGATTAAAAAAATAAACTAAGGTACGGTACATTTTTTATATTGTGTCATTTGAGTGTTAAATAGAATTGATCACTCCAAGTCTCTACATGTGGTGTGCACTGCAGTGGGATTATGAACGGAATACTTTCATTTCCTACTTGCCTAGACATATAAAAGCCAGTTCTCAACATTCTGCTTGTGTCATGCTGAGAATGACCAAGAAAATAATGGAAATTGGTGTGTGGGGAGAGAAGAGGCTAATGTATTCACTCTTCTGCTCCCAACACAAATAGGTTATAATTTTACAAGTGGGAGACAAAATGGGCCAGTATCCCACACTCCTGCCCATAAAACAGGAATTTGCTGTAGAGTGGTTGTTATGGAAGAAAGGAGAGCAAAAGAAGTGAAATGAAATGAAGGGAAGGCTGGAGCACTGGTAGTCCTTTGATCCCAAAACACCACTGTCCTCCTGAAATATAGCATAAACTATAAATTACCCAACCAAGCAAAAGAAACAATATAAGTTACAAAAGCAAAATGTGATTGCAAAAAGTTAACACTAATGATACATATATTAGACAAAAATGGCATTACATATGATTAAAACAAATACAATACAGTGCATACGTTTCTCTGCAGCTATAGCAAAATTAGCTGCAAGTTATAGACATGTGTAATTCTGCTAAGTAATATAACACATTGATACCATTGCAGAGTGTTCGACCAAAAAATGGATTTAGCTATTTGGTTCTTACAAAACAGTATTCAAAAAATAACATAGCAGATCTTCATATTGACATACAGTGCTGGTTCCAAGTTTTTGAGGACCATTTGGCAATGAACCTTCTCCCTGCCGTTGTCACCAGCTGCTATTGCTCCTCATCACTGATGCCGCTTGCTTGCTTGACAGGCAAAGAGCCAGTGAGCAAATAGGCAGTAGCATATACTGCTCTTCCTTCTCATCACTACTGTTGTCTGGGCCAAAGCAAGAGGCAGATGAACAAGCAGGCTGCAATGGTGAAGAGGAGGAGAAAGTCCAGGGGACTCTGGTCAGTGGCCCCCTGCTGGGGTGTGAGCTCTTGGCAAGTGCCCGATAATGCCTACCCTTGTCATGAGGCCCTGCTGGCATACAGCATACTGACAGAAGGGCAAAATCTTGATCGTTCACATGTAACTTTGGGCTACTTTCAGCACTTACTTTAAATTTAATTTTTTTGAAGTAGCTGCCTACTCCCTAGATTTCAAAGCAATGCATTATAAAAGGGATAACACCATATATATCTTAATAATAAGGCATGTAAAGGACTAATCACCTGGTTTTACTAACTGACTCTTAACAGTAATTTCAGTTGTCATACATCATCCCCCATTTTGAGCAAAGAGCACCCCTAGCGTATTAACCTGATGTACATTGCAATCCTATACATGTCTACTCAGAAATAAGTCCCTTTGAGTTCAATGGAGCTTACTCCTAGGTCTCAGAAGAGTTAGAGTGTCAAACTAGGACTGGGGAGGCCCATATTCAAATCCCTACTAAGCCTAGGTAACTAGATGGGACAGTCAGTATCTCTCACCCTAACCTACCTAATAGGGTTGTTGTGAAGATAGAATGAGGAAAACATGAGATATAAATCTAATTAATTAAAGTGGGTATTGGACTGCTGCCTAAACCTATTCCACTGCTTTACTAAACCACTTGTGTAAATTAGGGGTGGGCAACTTGTGGCCCTCCACATGTTTTGGCCTACAACTGCTATCATCCCTCACCATCTGCTATGCTGGCAAGGGCTGATGGGAGTTGTAGGCCGAAAGGTCTGGAAGGCCACAAGTTGCCCACCCATGGCCTAAATGATCTGACTGGTTTTCAAAATGCTCCGAGGGATGAACCCATTGATTGTTAATTATTGGTCAACTTCTGCCATAGGATACCTACACTGGCCATCAACATAGATTCTAGCGAACAGTGGCTATGCTTACCAGATTCAGACATCAGGACTTCATCAGCAGAGGCCCTTACAGGCCTGGCTAGCCTGCCTGGGTAGCTGTTCTTATTAGCTCCCATGAGTGGATACTTCCTGGTGACCAGGGCCTTAGCAACCATCTACCTGGCATTGTGATCAAGTGCAGAAACCTAAACTTCCTTCCCACTCTGTATCACTTCTTGGTCCTAGCTTTCTGCTCCTGGCTTACCATGTTGTCCATATGGCCTCTTGGCTCCAGTTCTTTGTGCTTGTAAACTTGATCAAATTAGGTCTGAAGCTTTAATGGGTAGCTTGGAGTCAGTCATTACGGTATCTCTGAGCCTAACCTAACTCAAAAGGTGTGAGGACCAAAAAAGGGCAGGGGAGAGCCCATGTTTACTGCTCTGAACTCACTCGGTGAAGGGTGGGAAATAAGCATGTAATAAATCTTGTGGATAGATACATTAGAATGCCAGCTGGTTAGAAGAACAAAACACACAATAATTGTGGCAGCGTCAAGTACGGGTGCAGATCTGCTATCAAAGTAATAACACTAATTTTGCATGAGCTAAAAACCAGAATGGTTTAGTATGGTACAATGTGTGAAAAGCATCTGCTATAGGTTTGCAGATAATATTACACCATTTCTTTATTTTAAGAACTTATAAATTGCACCTTCATTCCAAAACATGGACTTCGGGGGGCTATATAAAAATTCAAAATCCACAATATAGTTTAAAATATTTTTTAATTTTTTTAAAAAAATACATAAAACTGAGAGGAGTAACTGTTCATCTGGCCGAAAATACAATAATTTAAAATGCCTGGGGAAATAAAAAGGTTTTAACTTTGGCGCTGAGAAGAATACCATGTCGGCACCAGGTGTACTTCCCTCAGGAGGGCATTCTGAACTCTGTAAAACACTGTTAACCATAAAATGCAGAGTCAGTAAACTACAAAAGCAATACAGACTAAAACAAAGTGCTAAGCAGCAAAGTGCCAAAAAAGTAATGTGCTAAAGCAGTACAGTAGTCAGAAAGAGTACATACTAAACTAATAAAGTGCTATGGCAATAGAATATTCGGACAATAAGGCTGCAATCCTATATACACTTATCTGGGAGTAAGCCCCATTGAACTCAGTGGGATTTACTTCTGAGCAGATATGCATAGGATTGCTCTATAAGAACTCAAAAACAGTAAAGTGCAGAATGTAATCATATAGAATCATAGAATCATAGAAAAGTAGAGTTGGAAGGGGCCTACAAGGCCATCGAGTCCAACCCCCTGCTCAATGCAGGAATCCAGGTCAGGCTAATTTGTCATCATAATTTAAGGCATAAATATACTTCTAGATTAAATACATGGGGAGAGGAAGATCCAAGGGTTTTGTAGCACCTTTGCGGGACTGCTTGTGGCCCCTTCATGACTCCTACAGAGTAGTTAGCCTTGGTTTCCCCCCCTACCCTCTTTACCTCTGTGTAGCTAATGTACATTAGAATAATGTCTGTGTTTTCTGGATTTCAATGGAATAACAGTCCTGCTTAACTGTATGGGTTCATGTCGCCCAGTACTCCAAATATGGCATATGAACGTGGGCAGCTTCTGTTTCCATGCTCTCGGCTTGGTGCATGGCATGCTGACTAAACCAGAAGCACAGGCACAGATGGCACCTGCCAAATGCAGATGCCTTCTTTGGAGTGATGTTATAGCACTGCTTGGCCATCCGGACTGGATGACCCTCACTGGTCTTGCATTGGCAGGCAGGCAGGGACAGGAGAGGGACTGGTGCAGGATGGAGCACCCACTGTGTGTGGGCAATGGCTGAGCAACTGGGAGCCCATCTGTCCCCTCTGAAAACTGGCTGTAATGATGGCTGTAATCATACATTATGTGGTTCATGGTCTACATAAGAAGTTCATGGTTTGAACTTCTAGAGCAGAATTTGATATTTGTTCACAAGTTTTGAAAGAGATCAGAATACAGGTTTTGGGTGCAGGAACATTTTAGCAATGTTCTCGCATTGCTAGAACCCAAGGAAACACTACCAACTTGGACTTAAATTGTCCTGACAGTCACAGCTTTTCATAATTAACCTCTCTTGGCTTTCTAGATTCATGCCTGTCAGTTTATTTTAATGCCAACCAAAACCCAAGAAATGACATCCCTGAGCTGGAATCTTGCTATGCAATTCATTGTATTGGGAAGACACCCAACTTTCCCTTCTGATTACACACGAAGGCTAATTTGTACTAACTTCTTCTTACAGTTCGGCTTCAAGTAGAGAGTAGGCTTGCCTTCAGGAGGCACCTGTTATAGCTGCTCTCATTTAAAGCCCCAAAGAAGGGATGAATGAGGATATGGCTACGAGGAGCCCAGTGGAGAGCAATGAAATCAACCCCAGTCTTCTGCATGGAAAGAGGGCAAGTATGCTAAGGATATCTGTCTATGGTCAAACTTTCAGAGGATCTACTCAGTATTATAATACCCATTCTTCTGCATAATCCTTCTCAAGCTTTTTCACATATTCCCTGTTGTTATTCTACCAAACCTCAACGCAAAGGGAAGAAGTTGGAATGATTGACACTTGCTGTTGACTACAGAATCATACAAAGCAAGTCAAGGAGGAGTTATTTGAAAAGGCAGCAAATATATTTTATCCACAGACCATGAACTACCAGCAAGTTGTATTTATTTATTTAATACATTTTTATACCCCCCAATAGCCGAAGCTCTCTGGGCGGTTTACAACAGTTAAAACCATAAAATACAATATAAAATAAATATAAAATTTAAAACCACAGATTAAAAACAAACAACAGAGCTAGCAGCAGCAGTTACAATAACGGAGTTAAAAACAACTACAAGATTAAAATGGTTAAAATGATTAAAGTGCCTGGGAGAATAGAAAGGTCTTCACCTGGCGTTGGAAAGAATACAAAGTAGGCCCCAGGTGAACCTCTTTGGGGAGCTCATTCCACAACTGAGGTGCCACCACAGAAAAGGCCCTCCTCCTGGTAGCCACCTGCCTCACTTCCTTTGGCAGGAGCTCTTGGAGAAGGACCGCTGAGGAAGATCTTAGTGTCCAGGCAGGTACATATGGGAGGAGACGATCCTTCAGATACCCTGGCCCCAAGCCGTTGAGGGCTTTGAATGTTAGTACCAGCACTTTGAATCGGGCCCTGAAACAGACTGGCAGCCAGTGCAGATGAGAAAGCACTGGCATAATATGTTCACGTCGGCCAGTCCCCATTAACAATCTCGCTGCCCTATTTTGGATCAGCTGAAGTTTCCGGACCATTTTCAAAGGCAGCCCCACATATAACGCATTGCAGTAATCCAAATAAGAGGTTACCAGAGCATGGATAACTGTAGCTAGGCTATCTCTGTCCAGATAAGGACGTAGTTGGTATATCGGCCTAAGCTGATAAAAGGTGCTCTGTGCCACCGAGTTCACCTGTGCCTCAAGTGACAGTTGTGGATCCAGGAGCACCCCAAACTACGAACCTGATCCTTCAGGGGGAGTGCAACCCCATCCAGAACTGGTTGAATATCACTTAGCCGGGCAGACGAACCACCCACTAACAGTACCTCCGTCTTATCTGGATTGAGTCTCAGTTTATTAGCCCTCATCCAGTCCATTTCCATGCCCAGGCACTGATTCAGAACAGCCACTGCCTCACCTGGATTAGATGAAAAGGAGAGATAGAGCTGGGTGTCATCTGCATATTGATGACACCTCAGCCCACACCTCCGGATAACCTCTCCCAGTGGTTTCATGTAGATATTAAACAGCATAGGGGATAAAATAGAGCCCTATGGCACCCCATGGCATAACTGCCAAGGGACAGAGCAGTAATCCCCCAGCACCACCTTCTGGAATCGGCCACCCAAGTAGGATCAGAACCACTGGAGCACAGTGCCTCCAACTTCCAACCCAGACAACCTATCCAGAAGGATACCATGGTCGATGGTATCGAAAGCCGCTGAGAGGCCCAGGAGAATCAACAGGGTCTCACTCCCCTCCCAGCAGAGGTCATCCCACAGGGCGACCAAGGCAGTTTCCGTTCCAAAACCAGGCCTGAATCCAGATTGAAATGGATCTAGATAGTCCATTTCATCCAAGAGTGCCTGGAGTTATTTAAATGTATTAAATAAAATAAATAAATAAAGTTGTAGGATGACCGGTGTTTCTGTGGAGAAAAAGCCTGATCGCCTATCATCCCTGAATTCTGGTACTGTATATATCTTGTTCCTCCCTGTTTTCCCATCCCTTCTGGCTCTGCATAATCCTCACCCTGGGCAAGGGAGACATAGCCATAACAGGTCACATCTGCATTTCACACAAAGGGCACATTTACAATTTACCCTGAGGAGGTGCAAAACATCTTGCAGTCTCAAAGAGCTGCAAGATGCTCCCTAGGAACACCCATCCAGTGCCACCCCTCCGCGGGCAGGAATCCACCTGGCAAATCACCTGGGATGGGGAGGGGTCTGGAGAAGGGGTCTGGAGAAGGGGTCTGGGCAAACCTCTGACCGTCAAGGTTGTTGGAAGCTGGTGCATGCTCTGCACGGATCAAGCCCTGACCGGTCAGCAAGCAGCCCTCCAGCCCCGGCGCCGGTGATCACCCGCAGGAGAGACCGAGACTAGTAAGTTAGGTTCTCTGGTGTTCTGTTACTCTGTGTCTAGCAAGCCTGTTACATAGCCCATCCTACACTCAATTGATCCCCATTGTGACTCATCTGTTTTTACTGTGAAATTCCTGTAGTTTATTAGTCTGCTCCATTAAAGGTGTTGTAAACAAACATAGGTTGCTGTTTGGTCTATTTCCCGTGTCAATCTGGGTCGTGACTGACTCTAGTTTTGGCGGAAGCCGCAAGGGAAGGATTCTCTCCATGCCGGTCAACCTGTTCTGTTCCGAACTCACGCAAAGGACCTGCGGTTGCGGAGGTCCTTCACAATTTCCCATTCAGATGACATTGCAGGCTGTACATATTCTCACAGGTTTAGAACATGGAGATGGGGATCTACACTACAGTCCTTTTTGTGTGTGAGTCAGCACTGTGGCAGTACTTCTTGTTCAGAATGCAATTGTTTCCATTGAGGCACACACTAATGAATACCACACACTATCCACCGTGTTTGTAATGGTGTAAAGCACCAGAAAAACCATTGTAAAGGTAGTTTGGAGAAATATGGAATATTGAGGGAGAAATAGTGTGAGGAGGACAGTTTGGGGTGTGCATTCTGTGACGCACCAGTGAGCCAGGCCTTACAACGCCGGTAAAAACCCTTTGTGTAGATCAGCACCATGTGTGTGTCCAGGGGATTCATAAATCATAGTTGGAAGGGGCCTACAAGGCCATCGAGTCCAAACCACTGCTCAATGCAGGAAACTAGAGGAGGGGTCTCCCATCCAAGTAATAACCAGGCCTGACCCTGCTTAGCTTTCCACGCTCAGACAAGCTGAGCCAGGATGGTATCACAGAAGCGGACTTCGACCCTGACCTCGGCATGTTAAGTGAATGCCTGAATAGAGCCTCTGCACATACATCAGTACATGCGGAGGCTCTGTGCATATGTTCAATTAACATGTGTAGGATGGGAAGGTGGAGCTTGCCATTCCTCCCTACCCATTTATAGAATACATTTTTAATAGCTTAACAGGGCTTGTTGGGCATCAGAATTAACAATTTTTGTACCAGAAGCTGACCTTAACTTTTTAAAAGACTGTCAATAATTTCTGGCTGAGTTATATTTTCCAGTGCAGACAGGCAGCATACTAACGTTGACGGTTCCTCAGAATTAGAACCTATGGAGAGATTCTAGCTGTGTCTGAAACTGCTTCTCTCCACTTGGGGGCACCATTGATCTAGTTAAACAACTTATGATTAGTCCCTTGTGATTTATTGTTTACTCACATATTCCCGCTGACCTCAATAGTTCTAAAAGTTGCTCGCCAATTCAACAACAAATGAATATAATAACAAACCACTAACAGCAGCAGGATTTAGTTCTAAGTAAAATGTGCTTAAGATTTAATCTTAAAATAGAACAAACTTATGTGTCTGCACAAACCACAAGCCAGCTTCACTTTGAGTGATAAACAAGCAATAATTTTTAATCACAGAAACCAGAAGTCAATATGTCCTATGAGACTGTGCATTAGTGCTTTTGTCTACTTGGGAAACAAAGGATCACATACTACTTTAGAAGTTACACTAGCATATAGTACAAATTATTCCGTAATACTTTGTGTACTACACAGCCCATTGTGGGTATGTACTTGGGATGTGCCTGGGAGAAGCCCAAGCAGAACTGGACCCCTTCAGACCATTTCTGGTGTTTCCCAAGGTGAAACAGGCTTCCCTCCGAAACCACCAGAACAGAAGCTGGGCCAGAATGTTGGAAGCACAGACATTCTGTCTCCTCTCCAAATAGCATCTTTTTGTTTCATTTCTCCAAAATGCTGATGAGTGGGGGTGGAGGGGGAGGTGCTGCTGAGTGACTGACAGGTCCACCTTCAAATCCTGGGGCACATTTTGCCAGGGGCTGTCCAATCACTGTGCTTTGGGGGGAGGGCAAGGATGGGACCATGAAATGGCCATTCTTCCAACACCATCAAGCTTCACTGTGAAAAAAGCCTTAGACTGGTTTTCAGTCATCATAACTCCTGCACCTATCCCTCTGAAACTGTGTAGGTTTCTTGCCTGAGGTCACCTCTGTTATGTGTGCCATTTTCATACAAATTGCCCCAAAAAACAGGGGAAGGGAAAGCAAATCCCACCCCCCCAAATCTGAGGACTTCCCTTGCACATGAACCGCCACACCTATCCTTCTGAAACGTTGCAGGTTCCTTACAGAGTGTCATCTAGGCTGTCTGTCATTTTCAGAACAATGGTCCACAAGGAACATAGGGGGATAAGTGCATCCTCTTTGGGACACCCTCACAATGTCAAGGTTGCTCTTGCCTGAAAACCTCTGCCTCAGCTTGTCTGAGCGTGGAAAGCTAAGCAGGGTCAGGCCTGGTTATTACTTGGATGGGAGACCCCCTCCTCTAGTTTCCTGCCTTGAGCAGGGGGTTGGACTCGATGGCCTTGTAGGCCCCTTCCAACTCTATGATCTATGAATCTATGAATCTATGAAACTTGTCAAGTCTGATCCCCTCAGAAGGGGCAACTATCCCTGCAAATGTTATCCAGTTCTGCCAAGAAAAAAAAAAAGTTATTCACAGTTCCATTTAAGAATAATCAAAAGATAAAGGGGCATGTAGCACAAAAGCATGTGCACATTTCTCTGACGTTTGGCAGGCATAATCCATTCCTAAGGGGCTATAATGGCTGCATAAATCATCCAATTCTGATGAACAGGGTAAAAAGTTATAGCCATTTTCTTTTTCAATTCCCATGATAGTCAATAGGAGGCACAAAGCCTCAGATTTCCAAATCTCTGCTTGGGTTTGGTATCCGAGTCGAAGCGGACAATCCCCAAATCAGTCCAAGCAGAACTGAGCCATTTTCCAAATCAGGGTCCAAGTTAAATCTGGGAGTTGGTACACACCTCTAGTATGTATCCTAAAACTCAATACAACCAGCTTTAATGGCCTTTGCACAGAGGCATAATTTAGCAGGCTTTTTAAAGTATTGGACAACTACTTCCTTCATCTGTCTTCACAGCTGCATTTGCATGCAAGACATATAGCTCTTGCTGAATCCAATTCACAGATACCACAGGTTACTGATTGTTCATTTGATGTCATACATGAAGGGAATTTTACACACACCTAATGTATTCTGCCATGTTGAAATTCAGTGCAATTTTTAAAATTTGATTTTTAAAATGTGCGAGCAGTTTGAATGTCTATTTCTTACTCTCATCTTGGCTACCTGCAATGTTCTTGAAATGAACTAATGCATAGGTGGATATTTACATCCATTCTCTTGTTCTTCCTAACTCTTAAATCTTGCAGAACATTTGCCATCTAAACAAACATGCAGCCACATATTAGTTTAAAATAAAATTTGAGTATTTTGAAAGTTGAGAATCTTTTTTTCAGAACAGTGCAGGCCTTTTTTTAAAAAACAAAACAAGTGTGCCAGAATTTAAGTTAAGAGGGAACATCAGGGTCTGCTCCAGTTGGACTGCCCCCCCCCCACAGGGCTAACTGACATCTACAGCCCTGTGGGGAAGAAGAAGGAGGAGCGAAGAAGGCAGGAGCAGGCCGAGGGAACATCAGGGCCTGCTCCAGTTGGACTGCCCCCCCCCGGGCAAACTTCTTGAGACTTCTACACAGAGAATTACTGCCGGAAGTAGTAATTAATATTCCCCCTTCTTCCCTCCCCATTCCTTTTTCCTTGTGTGTCATGTCTTTTTAGATTGTAAGCCTGCGGGCAGGGACTGTCTTGTTAATTGCTGTAAACCGCCCAGAGAGCTTCGGCTATTGGGCGGTATAAAAATGAAATAAATAAATAAATAGTAGGGAGGGGGCATAGTTCAGTGGTAAAGAACATAAGAAGAGCCCCGCTGGATCAGACCAAGGGTCCATCTAGTCCAGCATTCTGTTTATTTATTTATTTATTTTTATTTATTATATTTATTAATCGCCCATCTGGCCGGTCACCCGGCCACCCTGGTTCACACAGTGGCCAAGCAGCTGCTCATGGGAAACCCACAAGCAAGACATGAGTGAAACAACAGCTTCCCACCCATGTTCCCCAGCAACTGGTGTACATAGGCATACTGCCTCTGATACTGGAGGTAGCATATAGCCATCAGGACTAGTAGCCATTGATAGCCTTCTCCTCCATGAATTTGTCCATAGAGCATATGTTTGCATGCAGAAGGTCCCAGACGCCATCTGCTGCATCTCCAAGTAGGGCGAGGAAATAATCCAGCCTGAAACCCTAGAGAGCTGCTGCCAGTCAGTGCTGATCATACTGGGCTAGATATAGCGCCGGCTCCAGGCTTTTGAGGGCCCTTGGGCAAGACACCCTCAATGGGTCCCCTCCCTCCCTCGGTGGCTCTACCTTCTCACCGCCATTGTCAGCAGCTGCTATCATTCCCCATCCTCTGCCTCATCATTGCTACCACTTGCTTTCTTGACAGGCAGAAAGCCAATGAGCAAGTAGGCAGTGCTACCATTTGTTTTTATCCACATCAGTTTTTATTATGTGTTTGAATGTTGTACGCTGCCTTGGGAGGGCTCCTGCCTTGAAAGGCGACCCAGAAATATTATAAATAAATAAATAAATAAATAAATAAATCTATTGCTCCTCCTTCTCACCACCATCATCACCGTGGTCTGGGCCGGAGCAAGAGGCAGGTGAACAAGCAGGTTGCAATGGAGAAGAGGAGCAAGTCCAGGGGGCCCTTGTCAGTGGGACCCCTCCTGGGGTGTGGGCCCTTGGCAGATGCCCAACCATGCCCACCTTTGGTGCCAGCCCTGGCTAAATGGACCTATGGTCTGATTCAGTATAAGGCAGCTTCCTAAGTTCTTATGTCCCTAAGTCCACAAGTATGAGATAGTGCGACTCTATTGCGCAGTATGGTCCATATGCAGCCATGCTCTCTGGTGGTGTATAAACTGGGGAGCAGGCATCAGTGCCCCATAGGGGAGCTTGGCGTTGCGCCATATAGCTAGGTGCAGGGAGCTTCCCATTTTTGTCCCTGTCCCCAAAAGACTCCTCTTTTAAGCTTGCAATTTGATGTTAATTGCCAGTAACCTCTCCCCACTGCCTTGAATGTGAGGAAGTGAGCTTTATTTATTTCCACGGTGCAGAAATGTGTATGTTTCTGCTTTTTAACTTCCCCCAGCTGCTTATGTCTTAATCCCAGGCATTGCTTGGAAGGTGGATTATCTTTTACACACACACCCCAAAAAGCCAATTATTCTCCCTATTAGTGATTCCCTTCCACAGGGGACACAGGGCAACGGTACTGCAGGAGATGAGCCATACAGAAATGGATTTTCCCTGCTAAACAACATAATCCTAAACTTTTTTTTTTTTTTACAGCTGAGCCACAACTAGGAAAGATTAGCTAGGCTGGGCCTGCACAATTTGAGGATTTGCCTGACTTGAGGATTTGTACTTTTATGCCATGAAGGTTCTGTCGATAGAGAGAAGGGAGCCAGCGAATCAATCCATGTTTGGGTTCACATGACACAACAAGCCCCCCTGGCTTATATAGGAAGCAGGATAGAGGTTGGAAAGAAGAACTCTTAGGTCACTTATTTATTGCCTCCTTTTAATCACAACAGCCCTGTGAGGGAGGATAATAATAATAATAATAATAATAATAATAATAATAATAATAATAATAATAATAATAATAATAATAATTATTATTATTATTATTATTATTATTATTATTATTATTATTATTTATTTATTTATTTATTTATTTATTTATTACCCGCCTCTCCATCTAGATCGAGGCGGGGAACAACAGAAAATATAAAATATTTAAAACATAAATAATGAACATTTCACATTTTCTTCCAAGACAACCTAAGATGTTGTAGCACTAGGCCCTAGATTATTTGTTTATGCACACTTCCCTCCCTCAGTGAGTCTACCTTCTTACTGCCATTGTCACCAGCTGCTATTGCTGCTCATCCTCTTTCTCATAATTGCTACCACTTGTCTGCTTGACAGGCAGAGAGCCCAGTGAGCAAGTAGCCAGTGGCATCTACTGCTTCTCCTTCTCACCACCACCATTGTCTGGGCCACAGTGAGAGGCAGGTGACCAATAGGTTACAATGGTGAAGAGGAGGAGCAAATCCCAGAGGTTCTTGTCGGTGGGCCCTAGCTGGAGTTTGGGCCCTTGGCAAGTGCCCCACCATGGCTAGCCTTGATGCCAGCCCTGTTTGTTAGCCAGTAGAACCCTTTACTTATGAATTCAGGGGTGTGTGTGTGTGTGTGTGTGTGTGTGTCTTGAGTTGGCTAGTCAGGATTTTAACTAAATATAAGGAAGAGTTTCCTGACGGCATGAGCTGTTTGCCAGTGGAACAGACAGCTTTGGAAGGTGGTGGACTCTCCTTTGTTGGAGGTTTTTCAGTAGAGGCTGGATGGTTACCTATCACTATCAAGGGTGCTGTAGCAGTGGAATTCTTGTATCACCATCAGATGACCTTTGAGGTCCCTTCCAATTCTATGGTCTCAGAGTATGCATTTTTAAACCTATTTGGGAGTGCTGATGCTTGCAGACTTTTAGGGATTATAATCGTGCTGAAACAAACAGTGCTAGGGATTTATAAGGAAGCATGAACACTGCTAGCACCAGTTTTCTATAATTAGTTTGAAAAAGGAGAAGAAATTGGAGAAAGAAAAATGAAAGTGTGCCTTCCTCTCTGCAGCTGTTAGCCAAAGAAGGTGAAAACACATCCATATCAGGACCATGAAAAGTGTACACAGCCAGTCTGGATCCTGGATGTCAAAACAGCTGGTGGATGTCAAAAATTTGCAGCTGGTGGTTCACCTTCCCTAGCTGGCCCAAGACACTTTGCTTCCTGAGGCAAAGGACAAGATGGCATCCTACTCCATTCCATGTACAGAAGCCAACTAGAATAGCAATTGAATCTTACTGCAACGCTGGGAACAGGATAGTGTCCTCCACCACACCTGAGGGCAGCAGACTAGTTTAGGGGTGGACAGGCTGTGTGGCATATACAACTCCGTCCTCCAAGAGAGGGGAATGGCTGGGGGTGGGGCTCAGGAGGAATTGCTGGGGGGGGGGCTGGCACTGCAGCCCCCAGCATCTACCGCCTGAAGTGGTTGTCTCATACTGCCTACTGGTAGGGCTGGCCCTGTGATAGCGTACAGGTCAGCACTTCGATTTGTTTTTCTGTCCTTGAGTTTGTCTCATGAGTTTGCATGCTGGTTGCTGGAACTACAGTATTCAAAATTACTTCCAGTGTTGCAAGAAGAATAAAATGTGCTTGGTAATTTCACAAAAAGTGAAATCCTCCTCCACTACCCAGAAGCATTCTCACCCCGTGACTTCCCCAGTGCAGCAGCCAGGCTTTCCCCATCACCTGCAACATGTAGCATCTTGCTGACCCAAGAAGGTCTTGTAGTTTGTGTTCTGCATATTTTGCTTTAGCTGAACTAAGCCTCCCAGGTTCTGCACTGCTTGTGAAGAAATAAGGCAGTTAACAAAGGGAGCCAGGCAAACTATGCTCCTCCAATTTGTCAAGTATGCTTGTATTATTATTTTTTTAAATTCCATTGAATTGGGAAAAACTATCACATTAAAAGTACAATTTTTTTTACTTCCTGCTATTTGAAAACAAGACCAGAAACATACTGGGAGGGTTTGCACGACACAATAAGTCATACTGTGTAGAAAGTTACGCAGTGTAGCTTATAAGCCACCCTGCCACTGATGTGTCTGACAGACAATCGGGCACACTTCGGGTAGGGTGTCCCCTCCTTCTCTTCCCTTGGTCCTCCTGCAGGTATCCAAGGGGACCCCGTGGCGGGAGCACCAAGGTTTCCCACCCTTCCCGCCACGGCTTGTCAGTGGCGGCAGGGAGTAGGGGGAGCAGGGATCGCTGACATCCTTCACTCCGGCTCACATGCAGACCTCTCGAGCCAGGGTGAGGGATGTCCTCCCTGATCATTGCCCCATGCCACAGCCATCAGCCAAAAGGGCTGGTAGCAGCGGGGGGGGGGGGGGAGCCGCGATCAGCTCAGCTGACTCACAAGTCAGCCAAACTGATTGCAGCTCCCTCTGCCACTGCTGCCCTGAACAGAGGCAGTGCAGGGTGGGAGGAAAGCTTCTGACAGCCACCCCCAAGTGCCACTTGGGCACTTTGGGGGCAGCTGTCAGCAGCGCTTGCTCAGCAACCGTTTGGCAGGAGCGGCAAGGATTTCTTGCCACTCTTGCCAAGAAGCTCTGTAGGCATTTGGCTTAGCCCAGGGGTTGCCATGTCGTCCAGTTTCAGATGACACCAGAACCCCTGGGTGGCTACCAAACCCTACAACAAGCCATGGGCTCTCAGGGTGGCTTATAAGCCCAGGAGCTGGGCTTATAAGCCACCCTGAATAGCCCATGGTGGGTTCACATGACACAACAAGCCCCCCTGGCTTATATAGGAAGCAGGATAGAGGTTGGAAAGAAGAACTCTTAGGTCACTTATTTATTGCCTCCTTTTAATCACAACAGCCCTGTGAGGGAGGTTAATAATAATAATAATAATAATAATAATAATAATAATAATAATAATAATAATTTATTTATTACCCGCCTCTCCATCTAGATCGAGGCGGGGAACAACAGAAAATATAAAATACCTAAACTAAAACAACACAATATATACGGTACTATTAAAACATCTTAAAACATCTTAAAAACATCTTAAAAACATCTTAAAAACATCCTACAATTCCGCCGGATAGGCCTGCCGGAAGAGTTCAGTCTTTACGGCTTTTTTAAATTCCAAAAGACTGACAAGTTGACGTATCTCCTCCAGCAGGCCATTCCATAATCTGGGAGCAGCAGAAGAGAAGGTCCTCTGGGTAATGCTTGTCAGCCTAGTTTTGGCTGACTGAAGCAGATTCTTCCCAGAGGACCTGAGTGTGCGGGGTGGATTGTACGGGAGAAGGCGATCCCGTAGGTAGCCTGGACCCAAACCATGTAGGGCTTTAAAGGTAATAACCAACACTTTATACTTCGCCCGGAAACTGATTGGCAGCCAGTGGAGTGCTTTTAAAACTGGTGTGATATGGGCACCCCTAGGTGTACCAGCAACCAGTCTGGCTGCCATATTTTGCACTAATTGAAGTTTCCGGACTAGGTATAAAGGTAGCCCTATGTACAGCACATTACAGAAGTCGAGCCTCGAAGTTACCAGTGCGTGCACTACCGTCTTTAGGTCTTCCAACTCTAGGAAGGGGTGCACTACCGTCTTTAGGTCTTCCAACTCTAGGAAGGGGCGCAGCTGGCATATCAGCCGAAGCTGATAATAGGCACTCCTAGCCGTCGCAACCATCTGGGATGTCATTTGGAGCGACGGATCCAGGAGCACCCCTAAGCTGCGAACACAGTCTTTCAGGGGGAGTGTAACCCCATCCAGAACTGGTTGACATACCTCCAAACCCAGGTTGTGGCCTTTGACAGCAAGCACCTCCGTCTTGTCTGGATTCAATTTCAGTTTATTTCCCCTCATCCAGCCCATTACTGCCTCCAGGCATTCATTCAGAGGAGACACACTATCCTTAGCTGATGCTGTTGACGAAGGCATAGAGAAATATATTTGGGTGTCATCAGCATACTGATAGCACCCCGCCCCATGCCTCCAGATGATCTCTCCCAACGGTTTCATGTAGATATCATATTAAATAGCATTGGGGAAAGAATAGCTCCTTGTGGCACGCCACATAGCAGCTCCTTTTTGGAGGAGTAGCTATCCCCAAGCATCACCATCTGGAACCTACCCGAGAGGTAGGACCGGAACCACTGAAGCACAGTGCCCCCGATTCCCAGTCCCCTCAGGCGTTCCAGAAGGATACCATGGTCGATGGTATCGAAAGCCGCTGAGAGGTCCAGAAGCACCAACAGGGACACACTCCCCCTGTCAGTACTCAGGCGCAGATCATCTACTAAGGCGACCATAGCAGTCTCAACTCCGTATCCTGCTCTGAAGCCAGTTTGAAATGGGTCTAGAAAATCGGTGTCATCCAAAACTGCTTGGAGTTGGAAGGCAACCGCCCTCTCGATCACCTTGCCCAAAAATGGAAGATTGGACACTGGTCTATAATTGTTAAGGTCCAAGGGATCCAGGGAGGGCTTTTTCAGAAGCGGCCGCACCACCGCTTCTTTCAAACATGATGGAAAATTCCCTCCCTGGAGAGATGCATTAACAATACGCTGTACTTGTAGTCCAACTGCATCTCCTCCTTGGACAACCAACCAGGAAGGACAGGGATCGAGAGGGCAGGTAGTCTTCTTCACTCGGCCAAGCAGCTTGTCCACGTCCTCGGTACTCACCAACTGAAACTGAGCTAATTCCTGATCCAAAGGTACCTAAGGAGCTTTCAGGTAGAGTGGGAATGTGAACTCAGCTTATCCTAGACTAAGGCTGCAGTCCTGGACACTC
Source organism: Shinisaurus crocodilurus (assembly GCA_021292165.1). NCBI lineage: Eukaryota > Metazoa > Chordata > Lepidosauria > Squamata > Shinisauridae > Shinisaurus > Shinisaurus crocodilurus. Next base: position 26,927 of record JAHFWL010000405.1, read on the forward strand.
TTTCCTGGAAATAAGCCCAGTTGCACACAGTGGGACTTATTTCTGAGTAAACATATGGAGGATCTCATTGTACGTCTAACACTCTGTCCATCGCACCAGGGGCGGACAACTTGTAGGCCAAAATATCTGGGGGGCCACAATTCCCGTCAGCCTTAGCCAGCAATGGTGAGGGATTATGGGAGTTATAAGCCAAAACATCTGGAGGGCCACTAGTTGCCCACCCCTGCATTACATTATACTGTTTCATCTGGTCCCCTCACATTAAACACAGGCAGAGAACATCAGCACACATTGGTCTATATGCCTGGCAGGAATTTATTCCAACCTATCTGCCTGATCCTATATAAGGTCTTTCTTTCTATCCCACCAACATCTGAAGCAGGTTTGGCACTGAGGAACTTCTTCTTCATTTCATTTCTATACTGTCCACTAGCCAGACTTCTCGGTGGCTACCCCTAAGCTCTGGAACACCAAGCCAAAGGAGGCCTATGTACCCCCTTCTCTGAGGATTTCTGAGGAGGGACCACAGCTCAGTAGTAGAGAACATGCTTTGCATGCAAAAGGTTCTGAGTTCAATGCTGGCATCCTCAGGTAGGCCTGGGAAAGACCCCTATCTGATACCCTAGTGAGCCACTGCTGGTCAGTGTACAGTACACCATACTGAGTTTAATAGACCCATTGGCCTGATTTGGTATAAGATAGTTTCCTATGTTGACCTGCTGCTGGCAGACGAAGAAGTTCTTTTCCCCCCCAGACAGCCCTTTGGTCTCATTAACTGTCTTATTAGGGACACTGTAAATATGCAATTTGTTCAACTAGCTGTTTTATGTTGGTTTTATCAGTGTTTTACCTACCGGTACTTGTTTTTATGTTCTGATTTTTTAACTTTGTGTTTTACAGTTGTTAGCCACCTGGAGCACCATTTCTTCAGAAAGCAGGACTACAAATTTAACAAATAAAAATACACAACAAATAAAGGATGTATAAGAAAAAAAGACTGTGCCCAAATAAGTGTAGGTGGGCCTTACTTCCATGTAAGCATGTGCAGGATGGGCAGTCTTACGATATGCTAAAGTGCAACAGCTCAACAGCATGACCTACATGAATCTCCATTTCATGTCTGTTTTGGCCCTCAGTGAAGGCTATATGCAGCCCTGTCTTTTACTGAAGAAAATTATTTTAGCTGAAGGAAATTCATGTCTACATTTTTCTGCAAGACTGTGGCACTCCACTCCTAGGTTATTGCACCTTTAGCTGATCTGAATAATGGTCTTGAATCAAAGTGATTTTTTCTCCATATGTTCATGTATTGAAGCAGGTGAGGGCACATTGGGATTCCTACCTCCACTCATTTTAATACCTTTGGATGGGTAAACAGGAAACCAGGGATGTTGAAGAGTCCTTGGTCTCGAGTCACGAGTCGAGTCACGAGTCTTTGGACCCGAGTCTCGAGTCCGAGTCCTAGTCCTTGGTCCAAAATGGTGACTCACGAGTCACGAGTCACTCCCAAAGCTGACTCCACGAGTCCCTATTAAAATCAATGGGGGGTTTTCCCAACAAAATAAGGCTACTTCAGATGTGTGGTTTAAATAAATTCTAGGCACAAGTGTGCCTTTTTATCTCATAACTCTGCAACTGATTTTGCAAAGAACAGACCAGGCAAACAAACCCAAAATAACCAGGCAGGCAGAGGAGGCAGGGAACCCCAAAGCAGGTAGGCAGAGGCAGCCAAACCCAAAATGTCTGAAAGGTTGCATTGTAGGAAAATGATTTTAAAAAATAAACTTGCTGTACTTCCTAAAACGTATCCATGTTGCATTTGAGGAACATGATTTTTTCTAAATGTTTGGCCCCCATTCTGGAACGGTGAGATCTCATCACAATTCCACCCTCACTGAACACCCGCTCCACTGGTGATGAACTTGCTGGAACTAGAAACACACTCAGCAGCCACACAGAGTAATCTCAGGTCCTTCTTCTGCCTCTCCCAAGTACGCAACACATCAATCAAAATAAATCTTGACACACTGTTGGGGCTGCACTCCTGGTAGCTGTCTATAGTGGCCGAGCAGCAGCACACCTCGCTTCCATGCGCTCTTCGCCAGCAATCACGCTCCTCTCCACTCCTTCTGGCACAGCCCAGGGATGTTGAAGAAGAGTCCTTGGTCTCGAGTCCCGAGTCGAGTCTCGAGTCCCATTAAAAATATTGGGACTCGAGTCCGAGTCGAGTCAGAGGGGAGACTCAGTCTGACTCACGAGTTGAGTCCTCGAGTCCGAGTCCCCATCCCTGCAGGAAACACCTTTAGTTGAAGTGTCCGGGAAGTTGATATGATGTCAGGGCTGCCTAATAAGAGCAAGGCATCCCCATGTAAGGCCTGCTTAGCAAAAGTTTTTATCATTCTATCAAAAAGGAAATTTATCTTATTTTAACCATAGGCAACCACCTGGTGCAAAATCTCCACCCCGTCCCCGGAACTGGCTATTGTTTTTCAAAGGAAACCTAATTAAACAAACAGCAACAGCAATTAATAAAAAAAAAAAAGATTGCAAGGGAAGCATCCTGTCATCAAAGCAAACTTTTTTGTTGTTCAAAATAACTTTAACAGGAAGGATGGAGGAACCCATCTTTCAGCATGAAAACTTGGGAAGGGAGGTGAAACCTTTCAGCTTCATCTTTATGATCAAAGGTACCGGTAATTGTAAGAAGACATTGGTCTTCAGCTAGTGGTGGGTCAGATCTCAGAAGTGGGTCACACCCTACCCTGCACTGGTGGGGCCAACCACCATTAAAAAAAAATTTTTTTTTGTAAGAGAAAGGGACAGGGCGAGGGGTGGGGGAGAAAAAGGAGAAAGAGAAGCTGGGATGGCCCTACCAATAGGCAAGGTAAATTTAGCAAACAAGCTAAATTTAACCACTGTGGTGCTCTGTAGCTCTATGGGGTCGTTTGGGGGCAGGTGCCCCACAGACTGTGTCAATGTGTGTCATGCCCTGCAGAATGTGGCCTGCAGCATGGTCGGGGTGTGTGTGGCTTCTGGACCTCTAGAAATTGCCCACCCCTGGCAACCTTGCCTTCATGTAAGTAAGTATTTACACGGGAGGGGGGGAGACCATGGAAAAGCTGAGCATCTGCTTTAAATCAAGTTCTTTCCTACATATTCAGCACCTGGAAGGAAATTAACTCAAATGGTAGTGTACTTGCTTCGCATGTAAGCGGTAGCTCAGTCGATGCCTACATTTTCCAGCTGAGCCTATCCTCACTGTTTCATCACTGTTTTATGCATATTTTAAAAAATAAAACTGTTACAAGGGGGAAAATGCAAATGCAAAAATGTGTGGTACTCTGTGGTGCCCCCCTTCCCTTGGTGCCCTAAGCATATGCTTATATTGCTTAATGGTTAATGCATCCAGGGCTGCAAATAAGAATAAGGGGCACAATCCTATGGAGATGAGCATAAGCCCCCAAACTCGGAGGCTCATGCTCATCCAATGCAGAGCGGGAGGAATGGCAGAGCCGATCCTCGCCTCCCTGCTCCTCCCTCTCTGCATTTTCACTAGACAGCCATTTTCGGATATTACTCACCAATTGTGCAACACTTATATAACCTGTTGTACATAACATGTTGTTCTCAAACTGTCCCATGACTCTGACTCATAGACACCTTGGTTTGGTGCCACATCAGGAGACTTTGTGCACTCCATCCTTTTCTGCACACCATCCGCTTCTGCACACCATACCAAAACCTAACAAACGCCCCCTTCTACCCCACTCCAAGGCCGCTTTCCCGACCTCAGAGAGCAGCCAGTGCAGTTCTTTCCGCACCGGCGGCAAGGGGACAGGGACAGGGACGGGGGGTCAGAGCTCTGATTCCCAGGTTAGAGTGCATCTCCGACGTCAAATCTGGGAATAAAAAAAAATCCTATGGCCCTTCAGGCAGTGTCTAGAGGCCATAGGATCACTCCCTAAGAGCTTTCATTGAACAGAGCAGCCTTCCCCAACTTGGTGCCCTCCAGATGTGTTGGACTACCGCCATACTGGCTGGGGGATTCTGGGTGCTTATTTGGCAGCTGCAAAATATTGCTGCTACATCTCCTGCCCCGGCCGCTCCTCTACCAGTCTTTCACTGTAGTGCTTAGAGTGTTGGACTGGGACTCAGGAGATCCGGGTTCTAGTCCCCGCTTGGCCATGAAACTCACTGGGTGACTTTTTGTCTTTGGGCCAGTCACTGACTCTCAGCCTAACCTACCTCACAGGGTTGTTGTGAGGATAAAATGGGAGAGGAGGAGGAGGAGGAGGACTATGTAAGCCACCTTGGGTTCCTTGCAGGAAAAAAGGTGGGGTATAAATATAATAAATACATAAATAAATACCCTTCTGGTCTTTCTGATGTGCAGTAAAATTGGAGTCCTGCTTGCTACAGCTTGTGGTGGAGGAGGGTGGGTGAAGTGACTTGAGGAGGAGCAGGATAGGCACTTGCATATGACTCCAGTGCCATGGAGAGGTCAAAGAGACAGGGCAGAATCTCTGGGTTGTGCATTGAGCAACTATATGACTTTCACATTCCCCACAGCCCAGAACACACTGGCTGTTCTCTTTTCATAAAGCAGGGAAACAAGAGCCATATTTTCAGCTGGAGGGGGAGAAATGGGCAATGGCAGCCTGACCAGCATGTGGAGTTAAATATTATCTGGCTGACAGAAGAATTTAGCAATAGGTGCCAGGCTGAGGCCTTTTTATTTGCCCGGGCTTTTAGTGGACAGTGATACTGATTTTTATCAGCTAAGAATTTTCATGCAGGCCACTTTATTTGCTGTTTTTTAATTTGGTGTTTTATTATTTCTGACTGCTTCATGCTGCTTTTATGCTTCTGTTCTGCTGCCATTTCATTTGACTTTTTAAAAATCTATTGTGTATTTAAGGAGCAATCCCATGGCTCCTAGACGGCGTCTGGGGTGCCATAGGATGCTGTGGATCCCTTCCTCTGAGGCCGCGGAGACAGAGCTCCACCTTCAGAGGAGGAAATCCAGTTGTTGATCTCTCCCCACTGTCTCCCCAGCCACCATGGAAAGCTCCGCAGTGGCTTCTCACCAGGGGGGTGGGGTCGGAGCTCCAACTTAGGGAAGAGTACGGAGCGGGAGGGAAGGAGAGGGCATGCTGGGGAGGGGAGAAGAGAGGCTGAGGATCCACCAGATCCAAAGGCCTCTCAGGCCCCGCCCCCAGCAGCATGTGGCAGCTAGACAGGCTCAGAGGCCCATCTAGAAAAAAATTATTTCAGAGGAGGATGGCAAGGCTGTAAAAGCATCTGCCGTTCCTCCTGTCCTGCATGTATGGCTCTTGCCAGCAGGGCATTAGACGGGTGGAGGGCTCCGATCCCACAGCCCTCTGTTTAAACAGCAGCAGTCCCATAGGATTGCACTCTAAATGTGTTTTTTGGTGCTGGTATAAGTGTCTTTTAAATGTTTATTTTATGAACATTTCTTGTGCTGTTGGGGAAATACGTAAAATTTAAAACCAGTATATACTTCTTTGAAGCTAACTAAGGCAGCGATCCAATGCACAGTTGCAGGGCTGGCGTCAAGGTTTGGCATAGCTGGGCACCTGCAACCTGTTGGTTTACCTCCCTCTCCCTCTGGCCTAGACAACGGTGGTGGTGAGAAGGAGGAGCAGTAGATGCTGCTGCCTGCTTGCGCGTGGCCTCTCTGCAAGAAGCAAGTGATAGCAATAATGAGGAAGAGGAGGAGGAGGAGCTGATGATGACAATGGTGGTGAGCTGGTAGAGGGACAGAGACCCGGTGAGGGTTCCTTGCCCAAGGGCCCTCCAAATCATGGCACCGGCACTGCACACTTATCTTGGAGTAACTGAACTCAGCAAGACTTACTTCTGACTGAGTAATCATGCAAAGGAGTGTGCTGTAAGCAGGGCAGGCAGACGTGGGCGGGAGTAGACCGTGGACAGTCTTTTTAGTTAATTTAAGGGATTTGCTGCTACAAGATGTAGTGATGGCTTCTACTTTAGAGGGGCTGCAGCTTAGTGGTAGAGCACATATTTTGTCTTCTGAAGGTCCCAAGTTCAATCCCCAGCATCTCCCAGTAGAGCTGGAAAAACTCCTGCCTGAAACCCCGAAGAGCTGGTGCCAGTCGGTGTCAACAATACTGGGCTAGATGGATGAAATGGTCTGATTCAGTATAAGGCAGCTTCCTATGTTTCCTATGTTATGTTTCTATGACAGCTTTAAAAGTGGATGAAGAGCAATACAGCTGAAGATGATGGCAGTGAGAAGATAGACTCACTGAGGGAGGTGGGACATTGGGGGTGTCTTGCCCAAGTCCCCTCAAAAACCTGGAGCCAGCCCTGCTTTCTGTAGCTTCAGCTGTTGAATGGATAGCTGAGTAAGTAGTCCATGACTACTTTCCCCTATGAGGAAAGGTTACAACATCTGGGACTATTTAGCTTAGAAAAAAGGTGAGTAAGGGGAGACATGATAGAGGTGTACAAAATTATGCATGGTGTGGAGAAAGTGGATAGGGATACATTTTTCTCCCTCTCTCATAATACTAGAACCCGGGGTCATCCCATGAAGCTGATTGGTGGGAGATTCAGGACAGATAAAAAGAAGTCCTTCTTCACACAGTGCATAGTTAAACTATGGAGCTCACTTCTACAAGATGTAGTGACAGACACCAATTTGGACGGCTTTAAAAGGCGATTGGACAAATTCATGGAGGAGAAGGCTATCAATGGTTACTAGTCCTGATGGCGATATGCTACCTCCAGTATCAGAGGCAGTATGCCTACGTACACCAGTTGCTGGGGAACATGGGCAGGAGGGTGCTGTTGCACTCATGTCCTGCTTGTAGGATCCCGTGGGCAGCTGGTTGGCCACTGTGTGAACAGAATGCTAGACTAGATGGACCCTTGGTCTGATCCAGCATGGCTCTTCTTATGTTGTTGTTTTTTATGACAGGTGCCCTTTCCTCAAGCCCCTAACAGTTTGGGACTGGATAGACATGGGAGACCAACCAAAAACAATATTTTGAGGGCTATAAAATGTCATCCAGTTTGGATACTGTATTGCAGCTTTAAACAGGATTAGTGGAACCTCCAAGCTGGCAATTAAATAAGTACATTAATAATCTGTTATTTTTAAAAGTGTCTATTTTGTCAAAGATAACATAATGGGAAAGACTGAGAGATAATGGGGAAAAGCCATCCTGTCAATATTTTTGCCTTTGATGTGCAAGATAGTGCATACTGAACGGCCTGAGATGTGAGAGACCAAAAGAATGGGATAACGATTCACTTTGCATTCCTTCCCTTCCGGCTTCCAGGAGAGGTGATAATGAGACTCTTAGGCAAGCTCAGTGTGGTAGATACTTGTTAGACTCTTATGCATTTGATTACCAATCACTCACTTGTCTTAACATGTACATTTTAGATAGGGCTGGTTTTGTTTCGCCTTTGCTTTGCTCCTAACACACATACTTGACTTGTGTTTTAGACATCTATAAATATCTATAAATAGCATCTAGTTATTGGAAATAATAATAATAATAATAATAATAATAATAATAATAATAATAATAATAATAATAATAATAATATCATGTTGCCTTAATCAACCCAGCCCAATGGGTCAGAATTTCTCATCGGATCAGAGGCCTTTCAGCCAGTGAAGGTATAAATTCTTAAAGAATTTGAATTCTGTTTTCATTTGCGTATTGTGAGACCAGTACAGCAATTAATATTCTCATTTCCTAGGGCTTGCTTCATATGTTATGCTTTTCTCCACACAAAAAGCACTTCAGTGTAAGAAATAGTGTGAAAACTGAACATAGATTATCACATGTGACAACGACATCCTGCAGCCAGTCACTTCCCATGTGGGGAAAAGGAAAATTTTTAAGGGGTTTTAAGGTACAAGGGTGACTGCATTTTTCTGGATAAGAGGATAATAGTCAGTAGTGTAAGTTATGTGAACCAGAAAGTCAGAGACAGGCAATACCAAGCCAGACTGCTATAAACAGATGGAAAGGAGCCTTTAGGTAAAGGCAGCCTGGTAACAGCCAATACCCAACCCCATTACACATTGATTTGGTAGTGGTAGGGGAGCGATGTCTCTCATAGCCTCTTCCTATACCACTCTGATAAATGTGTACAAGAAAAAAACATGTAGGTGAGGCCCGTGATAATTCATTCCAAAATGTCAGGGGGTTGGGTGGAAGGAGAACATCTGCACTGGAAAGAATTACCGGTAACTTGGAGAGAGCCAGTGTGGCGTAGTGGCGAGAGTGTTGAACTGGGACTTGGAAGATCCGGGTTCTAGTCCCCACTCGGCCATGAACTCACTGGGTGACTTTGGGCCAGTCACTGACTCTCAGCCTAACCTACCTCACAGGGTTGTTGTGAGGATAAAATGGAGAGGAGGAGGAAGATCATGTAAGCTGCCTTGGGTTCCTTGCAAGAGGAAAAAAAGGCGGGATACAAATGTAATAAAATAAATAAATAAATAAATAACTTGCTGGCCCTGCCCAAGTGCTCCTTGAAGCACACATTACCAGAGGGTTAACCAAAAGGGTCACTAGTTTGCACTATAAATTGCAAGCGTGGGGAGCTCAACCTGGATTGAGACTGCAGCTGGGTGGAGTGTTAAAACCCCACTACCCCAATGTAGGGATGTACAGATTTTGTTAAATTCATTCCGTCTGTGTTTCATGGATTGTCAGGCATCTTTCATTCTATTGTCTGCTCATTGATGGATCCGGTTTTTTTTTTTTACACCAGAATTTCATTCTACTTGCGTTAAGTCGCATTAGTGCTATGTGCATTAGTGCAAATGCACACTTACACAAATGCACTGATGCACATTAGTTAATTCACATTCACACTAATGCGCGTTAGCATGAAAGCAAATTAGTGCAAACCCCCCCCCATGTGAAAAACTGGTCAGCAGAATCTGTGTGACTCAGAAAAAGCCAGTCCACTGTGTAATCTACCAATTGGATTCACAGAAATCCAAACTCATATGAATCCATTGTGGATTCCTCCAACATCGCTACCCCTGTGCTAGGGGTAATCCAGATTGCTAAAAGCAAAAAAGAGAACAAAATTAAAGTCTGCTTTGCCCTTGAAGATGCTGTTGCTACAGGGTGCAAAGGAAGGAAGGGACCTGAAGGGCCCTTCAGGTGCCCCCTGAAAATGGGGCAAGGCGAGTGGCTACAAGAGAGAGGGCCTTTTCAGTGGTGGTGGCACCCTGTTCGTGGAATGCCCTCTCAAGAGTCGTCCCCAAAGAGGCTTGCCTGGTGTCTGTATTATGCTATTTATGGTGCTGGGTAAATATTTTTTTTTAATTTCCCCAGGAACTGTTTTAAGTGTTTTTAGATCTTTGCACTGTTTTATCCCTGCTGGTAGTTTTACCTCTGGCTTTATTATGTACTGCAGCTGCTGCTAGTTTTTACCTGATTGTTTTGTTATTGTTTTTATTGCCATTTTGTTTTTAATGTGTACAGTGTTTAGAGAACTTCTGTTAATGGGCAGTTTAAACATGAAACAAACAAGGAAGGAAGGAAGGAAGGTTGGTTGGTTCAAGAGGCTCCTTGGTTTCTTACGATGGCTCACGTGTAAGGGGTCCATCCTAGTCCCGCAGGTAGCAGAATGAGACACGTTACGCACACATGCTTTGGGAGCAAGCCTTTAATAAGATTCTACCTGAACAAATAATTGCCAAATGCTGGCGCACTTGTTATGGAAAGGCTGCCAAAAACAGCTTTCCAGTGGCGAGTGTCCACTATGATATTTACAGCACCTTACTATATTAATCACTGCCATCGCATGGGGATTCTCCACACCTCTGCCAGTAAACACCAGAAATATCCAAAAGAACGAGGAGATTCTCTATGTGGCATCAGCCTTGTTTGTGGCATCAGCCTTTCTTTGATAAGTGTAACATGCGATCCTGCTTTCCTTATTTCCTTCAGGGAACTATGGATTTACAGAAGTTGTCTTCTGTGTTTGAGGGATCAAAAGTAAGTGTTACGACGCCCAACCTGCCCTCAGAGTGCAATGTTGCTTGCTATCAATACCAGCATAGGGCAATATTGATATTAAAGTGTTTTTAAAATGTTTCTCTAAAATTTTTGATGTTTTTATTGTTTTTATTTTTTATACTATATTTTATTGTAAAATTGTATTTTTATTGTATAATTATATTTTATTATGTAATTTTATAATTGTTGTAAACTGCCCAGAGAACTTCGGCTATTGGGCAGTATAGAAATGGAATAAATAAATAAATAAATAAATAAATAATAATAATAATAATAGGGTCCTAATGCAGCTATTACAGTTTGGGGTGGTTTTCAGAGAGCAAGGATTACCGTACACAACCTCTTATGCAATGAAAGCTGTGTGTCACTCTCACACATGTGAGCAATGCTTGTGCAATCCAACCCAAATCAACATCCTAAAAATGGAGTCAATTTGTCTTCAGCTTTATGGTCAACTAACACCACATCTTCTGATATTGGAGTGAGGCTGGATTAACATCATGCATTAACTGGGCCAGATTAGGGTTTATTTTGGGATCAGTTCTGAGGCACAGCAGAGCTTAGAGTCAGACAGGTGCTTCCATCTCAACACAACAAAGGGGTTTTCAGATTTCATGGGTAACCCCAGGAGGGGTGTGCTTGATTAGAGTGAATGGGGTAAGAGAACTACAGATTATATATATATATATATATATATATATATATATATATATATATAATTTATTACATTTATATCCCAGCTTTTTTCCTCTTTCAAGGAACCCAAGGTGGCTTACATAGTCCTCATCCTCTCCATTTTATCCTCACGACAACCCTGTGAGGTAGGTCAGGCTAAGAGTCAGTGACTGGCCCAAACACTCTAACCACTACACTACACTGGCTCTCTAGTATATATGTTTATACTTAAGGTAAATGTATCTGTTTAGAGCTGAGCAGAAACTGGAGCAATTTGCTTTCTGTCAAAGAGGCAAATTTCACCAAGGCAACAAACTGGCCTGATTCGCATGCAAGTGAACAGGCTAGTATGCTCAATCACTGCCACTTGGCTTCTTCTGCCAGCGGCAGCAGCCAAACAATCCAGGGATGCATTGTTTAGCATGATGTCCAAGCCTGGAACTCTGGTTTGTTGCTCCCCCGGCACCATGCTAAACAACCCAGGGACCGAGCATCCTGGATTGCTCAGCTGTTCCCACTAACAGGAGGACTCAAGTGGGAGTGAGCATGCAGCGTGAACCAGCACACTGGCTCGTTCATGGTAACTCAGGGTTTAAACAAATCTTGAGTTGCCATTGCATGTGAATTGGGCCACTGTCTGAGATCCCTCAGAGTAACTCCTAGTACTGTTGTAATTAGGAATGAAAGGATTTCCCCTGTTCCATTTCTCTGTTATTCAATAGCTCTGCTCTGAACCTCATCCTGCTCCTCCTGAACTCCAATTCTGGCAGGAGAATTTCTCAGATTGACCCCGGAATTGGAATGTGTATGGTTTACCACACCTTCCAGTAGTTTCAGTTCATTTGCATCCTTCCTCCCCGCTACTAATGCTCATGCATGCATTGATAAAAGGCTGCTGTAGGCTTACAGCAGAGGGAGTGAAGGGAGGCAGGGCCACCATTAGCTCTGCAGAGAAGTCATCTCCATCAGGCTTTTCCTCTCCTCCAACTGTCACCTGGCAGTAGCCATTCCATCAGGCCATCCCATCAGTCTGCAGCAGAGGGAGAAAATGGAGGCAAAGTTACTCCACTGGCTCAATGAGAGACCAGAAATGTTTGGTTCCTCCTCTACTTGATCTGTTTTTCATTCCAGCTGGACATTAAAAGGACTTTGTAACTAAGAACTAGTGCCTGAGTTTGCTTTTTTCCTTCTCCCTCTCAATCCCTTTTCCTTTTGTGTTGTGCTGTTTCAATTGTAAGCCTGAGGGCAGGGACTGTCTTATTACTGATCTTTGTCAGCTGCTCTAGGAGCCTTTTTTGGCTGAAGAGTGGGGTCAAAATCTTTCAAATAAGAAATAAATAAAAGCTCATGCTGCTTTCAAAAGACAAGAGGGAATGCTTTAGATCCTGAATGCCAACCGGTGCCAACATCACAGTAGATTCTCACTCTCCTTGCCAAATGGTAAATAATAAAGTGCATTCAGATCATACAAAAAGGTGGTGCTTGAATGTCTCTTGAATTCACCAGAAACCAGGAGCAGAAAGTTTAATCCCAAAAGGAAATGTTTACTGAAGTGCCTAAATCCAGTTATAAAATGAAAGTCTATGCTATAGACATGCATTATAACTAACAAAATAGCTAGAAGAGCTACAGATCTGGTGCAACTCATTCCTTATCCTGTTTAATAAATTCCAATCTCCTATGTTGCTCTGTATGTATTTATAGCCAACTTCAGTGGACCGGTCATGTTGTTCGAATGCCTGACTGCCGCCTCCCAAAGCAGTTACTTTATTCCCAACTCAAGGATGGAAAGCGGAATACCGGTGGTCAATATAAGAGGTTTAAAGATGTTCTTAAGGCTAATCTAAAAAAAAATGCAATATAAACATCAAAAACTGGGAAGCTCTGGCCCATGAACGATCTAACTGGAGGTTGGCCTTTCACAAAGGTTCTATGGACTTTGAAGAAGCTCGAGTGCAAGGTGAAAGGGAGAAACGTGCTAAGCGAAAAGCACGTCAAATGAATCCTTTACAAGACCATCTTCCATCTGGTAACCTGTGTCCTCACTGTGGGAAGCTGTGTGGATCTAGAATTGGCCTCCACAGTCACTTACGGACCCATCGCTAGAGTCTACACAATTTTCTTTAGAATTTTCCTCCTTTTAAAATCTCCTTTTTGTAAATTTTCTTTTCTTTTCTTTTCTTTTTTTTTATCCTGGAAGACAATCTTACTCGGTCACGAGTGATCGCCTGACTGACTGACTGACTATGGCAGATTTTGCAACCCTCTGTGTAGGGTATAATTTATTATCTGTGACTTACCTTGTTAAGGCTTGTATGCCATTTCAGAACATGATTGGTTTGATAAAGCTTTGTCCTGTCACTTTCCAAGTGATATGGTAAATTTAATAGCATGGTTTGCATTTTCTGCAGGGAAATATCTGCAAAAGGAAAAGTGGAACTCGGTTAATAAAGCAGAATAATAATTTTAAGATTGCCCACCATGAGGTTGATGAATTGTTTACAATAAATGCTTTTCATAGTAAAATGTGCTTAGTTCAATGCAAGACATTTCAGGATTAAATAGAAGACATTAATATGGTTAAATGAAAATGTATGGATTCCACCCACCCACATGTTAATGTTCACTATGCAAAAGGTGTGGCTACAGGAAAAGACAAAGAAGCCACATGCTGAGGATCTCTGACAAAAGATTGTGGGATGGATCCAGACATAGTTACACTTAGAGGTGAGCCACTGAAATAAATGGGACAAGTTAGTTATTCCATTGATTTCAGTGAGTCTACTCCATCCATGACAAAGTCCAGCTCTGTGCTTCTTTAATAGGGAGGTAGGCGACATTGTGTCGTCTTCGTCCCCCGTCCCCCCGATTCCTGTCTAGGCATCCACTGAGGTACCCTACCCCTCCCATTTTATATTTTCTTTTTTAAAAATTGACATGTTTCCTTACCGGCAGCTAGGATCACTTTAAAGCTAAGTGAGAGCCTCCAGCTGCTGCCATCTTCGTTCGCCATAAATGCCTCTGGGCCACGTGTGTGGCTCGGGGACATTCTAGGAAATGAAGTCTTATAGCGGTGGACTGCAGGCCAAGGCTTTCCTCTGCAGCGCACCCAGCCACCAAGGGATAGAAGGGGAGAAAGAAAATGGTGCCCCCGTCACAGCTGTCTGGTAAGCTGGGGAGGGGGACTGGGAAGGCCAGAGGTAAGCCAGCAAGGGGGTCAGGGAAGCCAGCAGCAAGCAGTGGGGAGGGGGCTATGGAGAGCGTCAGGAAGCCAGTGGGGGGGGGGGTTGGGGGAGCTAGCTGAAAGCAACATGGGCGTGTGTGTTATATGCTTGTATGTCTGAATGAGAAAGAGAGGGAGAGAGAAAAAGGGCTTAGGGATGATCCAGAGAGAGGGGTGACTTTGGAGGGATTCAGAAAGAGGGCTGGTTCACACGATCACCGCAGTCCATCATGGGTTATTTAAGCCAAGGTGGGTTGTGGGGCATGCCAGCAGCCATTTTGAATATTCAACCCCTGGTGTGGCATTGCCATATCATCTGAACCCGGGCGGCAGGACTTAAGACAACCCTCAGACGACCCATGGTCTGTTGTGGCGTTATTTGAGGGTTGTTTAGCCCTCAAACAACTCCTGCTGGCCAGTTTCGGATGACATCACAAACCATGTTAACCCACTGCCAGGGGTTAAATGTTCAAAATGGCCACCAGCAGGTGCCGCAATCCAGCTTGGCTTAAGCCATGGTGGGCTGTGGTGATTATGCGAACCCGTTCAGAGAGCAAGTATAGTTTTTTGTGTGCTTGCAGCTGAGAAGGAAGTGTGTGTGTGAGTGTGTGTGTGTGTGTGTGTGTGTGTGTGAGAGAGAGAGAGAGAGAGCAAGCATGTGAATGCCTGATGGGTATATTGTGGTGTGTGTGTGAGAGAGAATGCATGTGTGTGCGTGTCGTAGGGGTGGTGAGCCACGATGAGAGAGAGAGAGTATGTGGCTAGTGATCCAGTGTGTGAGATAAAAAGTCATTGGGGAGGGGAATAAGTTGGGTGGCAGCAGTTGGGGAGAGTTTGCCTTCTGTGCAATAGGTTTCTGTTGGTGCAGAAAGCTATGCATTCAAAGGAGTTGTTTAGTTGTGTTGAGGCTCAGAACCCCACCTCTGCCTTGTCCTTTGGGAAAGTTACTTGTCCTTTGTGACTAGCCACGCCTCCCATGGCAACCATTTTGTGGTGGTACCCAGGACAGTTTCTCAAATTGCCAAATGTGCCCATGGGTCCAAAAGAGTTGGAGACACACCCCCTTTAATACATCATGTACTGATGCTAGCTCATCTTGTCTGGTGCAACCAGTAGAGTGAATTGTACCTGTCAAATAGTTACAATTTGGGCTATGGTTCATGCAGTGTTGATAGGATGGTTGTCCATAGCAAGTAGCATAGGTGAGGTTCAAATAGGCTTGCATGTAGATCCCTAGGCTGTAGGAAGTACTCACATTGTGTTTATATTTTCAGTGTCCATTGAGATGGGAAGCATTATGCCAGAACTGGTTTTTACTGTCAGTGATTAAAATAATGCTTCCAGCTTCAACTGTTTGATTACCCTTTCTTTTAAAATGATTATTTCCAATAACATCAATCAACATGCACAATTCTTATTATCTCATATTACTGAAAAAGCATGACCTATGGCTTATCTAGAATTTTAAATCCAAAGTTCCACAAACTTTGTCCTTCATTTTTGACCTTGGCTATCATCATTTCTTGGCTAGGCTGTAAAAACTGAACTGAAAGTAACCTTTTGTGTGTGTCAGGGACAAAGTGATGTTATGGAAATATTGGATTGTTAGGGGGATTTGTTGGGGAAAGGGCAGGGAAGGTATGGGTAGGCCACAGAGAATTCCTGGAAAACAGCTCATGGTAGGCATTCCGGTAGCATTGTTGCTGAATTCTTGCCTGACTCTAAGGTACACATGCAATGTTTCAGGAAGAAAATTGAGGATCTAGAATGTGTTATGAGTGAATTATTTACATATCCCACAAGCACTTTGGAATCCTTATACTCTGAGCCCCAAACAAAGAAAACATGGGATGGGGCAGTTCTATCAATGAGGAGTGGGGATTTTTTAATTCAAGGAAAGGTTCTGTGGGCATGCCCACAAAGGAGCCTGCCATGCTCCTCATGGGATCATTTTTAGAACAATTTTTTAGATAATACCTGAGCAAGAGGAGACACTGGAATGCTGGCCTTACCATGAGGGAGGTTAGGATGTACCAGTGGATTGGGAGGTTGGGACAACTTTTCACACAGGTACAGAGTTGGGGATCTCCTGACTAGGGCCTGATTCACATATACATGTTTATCACTTGATGACTGCAGTATCAAGCAATGACTTGCATGTTAATGGGCCACTTCTCACGTTACCTCAAAGACAATGCTTTTCAATGGAGTTACTTCTGGTATTCTGCTGCCGGTCATCCAAGGGTGTTCAGACAGACCCCTCCTCCCTGCATTTAATGAATGTACGGATGGGTTCTCAAGGCTGTGTGAGCTAGCCCTGACCACCACTGGGATGCCATGTCACCGCCCAACTTCCCTAACAAATATCCGGTGGGCATTTGTGAGATTTCTCTGTGATACAGATGTCAGAGAGCTCCTACACTTGAGGGACCCTGATTGGGCAGTGTTCCTCCTCGAGTGTAGGAGCTCTCCACATGTACATTTGTATGCATGGATAATGCTTTCTCACAAATGTCCACTGAAGGTTCATCAGTTAGGGAAGGCAGTGCGTGGCTCCAGCAATGGTCGGGGGTAGCCCGTCTCTCTTCATGTATTCTTACGTGGAGGGGGTTGTGTGTGTACTCAACTCAAGTATATAACAATCAACTGGTGTATATGTCTGTGTGATATTCATCACAAACCACAGTTTGCGGATTACTGATGCTGAAGTGAAGCAAACCTTTCCAAGTCCACCAAGCCAGAATGTCATAAAGCAATTCATACTGAAACTGATATTTCCTAGTTGTAGGTTTAGTCTGTCTCTAATGCGTTATGCATGTGTTTTATTGAACGACATTTATGAAAGATTAGAAGTACCTTTCTCATTACAGGTTCAACAGCTTTTGGGGGGGGGCATGCTGGTTGTACTAACACAAGTATAAGAGGGTTTCTTCTAGCTAAAATTGACCAGTGGAAAGGAGCAAGCCTGCGGAGGGGAAGACCATTTAAGGAACAGCAGTTTCAGCAGCAAAAATAGACTGCTCACCATAGTTTCCTGCTTTACAAAGTGTGTGTATCGTGGGGAGTATATTCTTGCTTTGTTTCAGGGTTAAAAATACAAGCTGCTTTCACCTCCGTTTTTAAATTTGCTCTGTTGTTTTATTTCCTTCACTGTGGGCCAAAACAGACATTATTTTAAATCTGTATGTAGCAGCTATGTCTTCCTTTCTTTTTAATATTTTCATTTTTACACGTAGACGCAGGAGGCAATCTGTATTAGGGCCCTAGTTTGGTGGGTAAGGGCTTTCCAGATCCAGATTGCGGGCCCTGCACCTACTCTGGAGTAAAAAGAAAAAGAAAGATGTAGCTGCTAGATACCGATTTAAAGTAATGCCTGTTTTTGGCCTGAATTGATTGTGAAAAAAATCAGAGCCTCGCTTGATCAGACCAATGGTCCTTCCTCCCCAGGATCCTCTTCCCACAGTGGCCAACCAGATGCCTACCGGAAGTCCACAAGCAGGGCATGAGCACAATAGCAGTCTCCTGCTGTTGCTTATCAGTAACTGGTATTCAGTGGTATATTGCCCGTCCATGTGTAATATGCCACTGAATTTCATATATCCATCATGATTAATATGGGACTAATATATGGGATTCATATATCCACCATGACTAATAGCCATTTAAAGATTGATCCATCCTCCAATAAATTGTCTAATATATCAGACAGCAGGATGTTAAAACAGTTCTATATGGAAATAAAATAACATTCCTTGCAATATTCAGGTTTTTTACCCTGAAAAATGGGCTGTAACTCCATTAAATAATAATAAACAGAGCAGTGGTGGGAAGCCTAATGGCAACTTTCCCCAACCTGGTATCCTCCAGATGTTGTTAGACTTCAACTCCCATCAGCCCCAGCCAACATGGCCAATGGTCATGAGTTCTGGGAGTCGTAGTACAACATCTGGAAGGCACCAGGTTGTGGAAGGATGCCTTATGGCAAATTGGTAGTGTGATTGAGGTAAGGACATAAAACAGGGAATCAAACCATTACAGTTTTTTTTGGTTCCGTTCTGGTTCTGGTTCTGGTTCAGCTGCAACTGGTTTGGTTAGAGTTCGAGCCAAGAAAGGTTCGCTAACTGGTTTGGCACGGATAACCAACCAGTTCAGGTGCAGTTCACCTTAGAAAATTTAAATAAATGCACAGGTTGAAAACTGTTGCAAGTAAGTGTCAACAATAAGTATAAAATATTTCATTTTATGTTTACATATGTGCTCTCCTTGTATGGTATATGTAAAGACTATTTGATAGACACTAAATATGTCCTAGGTCACCTGTCTCGTATTGTTGTATCACCTCACATATGTGTTGTATGTTCATCCCTTCCATGTTGTAACTTCTATGCTGACCAACCAACCCCCCTCCCCGCCCCAGTCCAAACCCTACCTAATGCTTCCCAGGCTCAGCCTTTGAAGAGGGCCGAGTATAGAAGCCTGTACAAAGCTCAAACCTAAAATATAGCCTCTCCCCCAATAGTGGTTTTATTTTATGTGCTCATTCTGATTCTGGCGAAGCCAGAGCGTGTACCACATCAGGTGCTTTGTTGATTGGCTGGATCCTTATTCTGAACCAGTGACATTATTTTTCTGTGTCTGTTCCAGTTCAGGTTCAACAGGGCTTTTTAGATTATTTATTTATTTATTTATTATATTTATAAATCGCCCATCTGGCCAGACATCCGGCCACTCTGAGTGATTTACAATCCAATAAAATACAAGGGGGGGGGGAACACACACACACACACACACACACACACAGTATAAAACACAATTAAAAACAGAACAAAACTTAAAAATCCTAACCCACCCCATATTCCTGCCTGAAAAGCCACGTTTTTAATGCACGGCGGAAGCTAATCAAGGAAGGGGCATGGCAAAAAATAATGTTTTGCTCTGGTTTGGAGTTCAAGTTTGATTTGACTCCCTAATAAGCTGTGCAGGATCAGACCAAACGCCTATAGTTCAGCACACCAAAGGAAAACAAAAGGAAAGTGAATCCAACAACAAAACAAGGGATGAACAATCAAGCTGGCAGATATAATATATAAATATACAAATGAATTTTACAAACACTACAAATTCATATAACAAAATTTATAGCCAAAATAAAATTGGAATGGGTTCAGAGAAGGGCAACAAAGGTGATCAGTGGCATGCACACAGGCCTGTGGCTTACGCTGGTTGAGCTTGTCTGAGCGTGGAAAGCTAAGCAGGATCAAGCCTAGTTATTACTTGGATGGGAGACCCCTCCTCTAGTTTCCTGCATTGAGCAGGGGGTTGGGCTCGATGGCTTTGTAGGCTCCTTCCAACTCTATAAATCTATGAAAAACAAGTCCTGCGTGGAAAGGCTGAAGGGACTGTTTTGTTTAGTCTGGAGAAGATGGATGGAGCGGAGACATAATACCACTCTTCAAATCTTTGAAGGGCTGGCACATAGAAGAGAGTTGTTCTCTGCTGTCCCAGAGTCAGGACTAGATAGAATGGGTTTAAGTTACAGGAGGGAAGATTTGGGTTGAACATTAGGAGAAACATCTTGAAGGTGAGAGCAGTTTGGCAATAACCTAGAGGGGTGGTAGGCTCTCCCTTACCAGAGGTCTTTAGCCAGAAACTGGACAGCCATCTGATAGGGAGGCTCTAGCTCTTGATTGCCTGCATTGAGCAGGGGGTTGGACTAGAACAGAGGTGGGCAACTTCAGGAGGTCTGGGAGCCATTTTAACCCGCCATGGGCCGCATCCCTGCAGGTACTGAAAGGGATAGAATAAATAAAGGCATCCAGAGCTGCTATAGAGGACCGAAAGGGTAATATTTTTTTTTAAATTATATTTATACCCTGCCTTTTTTCCGGCAAGGAACCCAAGGCGGCTTACATAATCCTCCTCCTCCTCTCAATTTTATCCTCACAACAACCCTGGTTAGGCTGAGAGTCAGTGACTGGCCCAAAGTCACCCAGTGAGTTTCATGGCCGAGCGGGGACTAGAACCCGGATCTCCCAAGTCCCAGTCCAACACAAACTTGCTTGTTTGTAAGCTAATTTTACCCTTTTGGCTCTCTTTAGCAGCTCCAGATGCCATTTTGTTTGCAAGATAGCTAGATGGAGTATTTGGGGGGGGGGTCCCCCTGAATTTTGGGGTGGTGGTGGAGGCTGCAGGGGCCACATGCAGCCCACATGTTGCCCACCCCTGGACTAGATGGTCGACATAGCCTCCTCCAACTCTATGATATGTTCAAAGTGGCCTTAGGCCAGCCTTTCCCAACACAGAGTCCCCAGATGTTGTTGGACTACAGCTCCCACCATGTCTGACCATTGGGCATCCTGGCTGGGGAAGATGGGAGTTGTACTCCAATAATGTCTGGGGACCCAAGGTTGGGAAAGGCTTACCCATACTCCTGGTTGCAGTATGGGAATAACAACAACAACAAGGACCCAGTGTTGGGGGAAAGATGGGATATAAATAAATATAACAACAACACCCAATGTTGTAGTAGGGATGGTGTAAATGCTATGTATCATTATTAAATACCCTATTTCCAGACTTAGGCAATATTGACTTTTTTGCTGTTTTAATTTAAATTCATTTCTTCAGTCAAGAAAATTAAGATGCTTACTGCTGCTGTTGAAATGCAAATGTTCTATGGGAGAGTGAGCTTAAGAAATGCATATCTCATTAAAAGAATTACACACACACACACCCAGGACCGGTGCAGGGCAGTTTGGCGCCCTAGGCTGGCTTATATTTAGCGCCCCCCCTCTCGTGCGGGGGGGAGGGCTCCGGAGCAAAGCAGCCGGGAAATGCCTGCTTGCCCAGCGCCCCCCCACCCGCCCGCCGGCTGCCTCCTCCAGCAGCCGCTTTCCCCACTGCCTACTGGTCGCCGCCGCGCCGCCGCCGCCGCACGTGCTCCTGACCCGGGCTAGCTCCGGGCGCAGAGGAAAGCCGAGCGCGACCGCGAGCCCGCCTGGCGCCCGCAATCCCCCCCCCAGACCTGGTGGTTGCGGACCGGTGCCTTTGTCGGCGAGGCGGGGCAGGAGCGCGCCGGCGGCGAGGAAGGAGTGCAGCATTTCTGCGCCCTCTTCCGCCATGCGCCCTAGGCAGCCGCCTGGGTCTGCCTAGCGGTAGCGCCGGCCCTGCACACACCTTGCTTGAAGCAGGCAAGCATTGCCAACCACAAAATCCATTTACTCCACAGCAATCCCCTTTGCTTTGAACTTGGCTACAGTGGCGTAAATACATATGTGGACTGTAGCAATCTGGGAGTCAGATGCTGCTCTGACCCAGAGCAATTTCATTGCCAAGACTGAATTAATGTGTTCTTGATCAGCCCTCCTTCTTTTGCTAGGCGAAACAGAAAGATAAAAGGCAGATAAAAGACTTAGGATACTTGAACGTTCTACTGGCCCTTTGACTTCAAGTTTATCCAGGTTTGGGCAGCCCATGTGACTATTGGCAGGATGCATATGCTGCATAACTTCTGCTTCAGTCAAAGTAGCATCCTTCCTGTAAGGAACTGCTTTGGTCTGCTAAATATTACTGATCTAGTCGAACTTTCGGTTACTAAACCCATTCTTCTTTATCATCCTGCTTGTCACACTTTCCTTTAGTTATCTGTCTAAAATACATCATGTATATGAGTCTAATATACACGAGGAACAGGATCAGGACCTGAGTGTTCAAGGAGAGGGATTTAACCTTCCCATGCGTGCCATGGTCCTGCTGAAAATCACCCCCAAAGCTGCTAGTAGCCTGGGGTGGGGGTGGGGGAGAGAGCTTCCATTCTTTCAACTTTCCATTCCATCACTGTTCCGTTCTATACTCCACCCCACAAAACAACCTAAGCATACTTACTCTGTCCGAAATAAAATATCCAAGAAGTCAATGGGAAGCCTGTCTATAGCTCAGTCTTCCCCAAACTGCTGTCCTCCAGATGTGTTGGACTGAAACTCCCAGAATTCCTAACCAGCATAATTCCCAGCCAGCATGCCATTGGCCATGGCTGGGAATTATGGGACTTGCTGTCCAACACATTTGGAGGGCACCATGTTAGGGAAGGCTGCTATACCTCTATTTATTTCAGTGAGAACAGTATAATCATGAGTCAGTAAATGACATAAATCCATCCACTATAGCAGTGCATACATGCATCAGTGGTTCATGCCTTGGTCTCCTCTCGCCTAGACTACTGTAATGCGCTCTATGTGGGGTTACCCTGGAAGATGGTTCGGAAGTTGCAGCTGGTACAGAATGCAGCAGCTCGCCTGGTTAAAGGCTGCCGCCGGCGTGATCACATCACTCCAGTGCTCAAAGAGTTGCACTGGCTACCAGTTGCTTGCCGAGCCGAATTCAAGGTGTTGGTGTTGACCTTTAAAACCCTGTATGGCTCCAGTCCAGTTTATCTCAAGGAGTGCCTCCAGCAACATCAAGTAGGCCGCTCAACAAGATCTGCCACGGACGGCCTTCTCCCTGTCCCATCAGCCAGAGAAACCAGGCTGGTGGGGACTAGGAGGAGGGCCTTTTCTGTGGCAGCCCCCAATTTATGGAACTCTCTCCCCAGTGACCTCCGCCATGCCCCTTCCTTGATTAGTTTCCGCCGTGCATTTAAAATGTGGCTTTTCAGGCGGGAATATGGGATGGGTTAGGATTTTTAAGTTTTGTACTGTTTTTAATTGTGTTTTATACTGTGTGTGTGTGTTTCTCCCCCCCCCCCTCTTGTATTTTATTGGATTGTACATCGCTCAGAGTGGCTGGATGTCTGGCCAGATGGGCGATTCATAAATATAATAAATAAATAAATAAATAAATACATCCAGCACTCCCCCTGTAAGTGTTGAGGCCATACTTCCCCTCCTCCTTCCAAGAAGATCCACACAATGGCTTTTAACCGAAAGGCTTTATTAGGACCGGGTCCCTGATGGAAAGTCTCTCTTGCCAATACAACATGCCAACTCGGTCATGAATTTGGTCACTCACCTGCTTCTTTCGTAAGACTGTAGAGAAATATATCTGCAATCCTGCCATCATGCAATCCTAAATCAAATTGAAATGGATGCTTATGACTGGGTACTGTAGCTCAGCCTGTGTTCACTTTGCACAATAAATTCTCAAGACATCTACTTAATGTTTACTCATTAGTTTTTACTGAATAACACTCTAGAACAGTGACGTTTTCCCTAGGGGGCAGTGTACATTCAGTCAGTCATATAAACATGCAAGTGATTATGTTCTTCTTTTTGTTTTATAATTGTTATTTATTTATTTATTTTACTGTGTACAGGCCCTACTTTAATCTCTGCTAGGTGCTTCCCAAGCATCCTGTTAAAAGAAAGTTGCTACCCTTAAAGAGTTGGCAATGTAATGCAAGTTCATCAT
The DNA here is from genome assembly GCA_021292165.1 of Shinisaurus crocodilurus. NCBI lineage: Eukaryota > Metazoa > Chordata > Lepidosauria > Squamata > Shinisauridae > Shinisaurus > Shinisaurus crocodilurus. The sequence goes on from JAHFWL010000405.1 coordinate 50,273, forward strand.
CAGTGTTCCACACATCTACTAATAGTGACTGGGTTCTCACAATTGTTATGGTTCATCGTGGCTTATATTAAGCCACAACAAGCTGTGGTGCCTGTAGGCGCCGTCCTAAATATTCAAGCCACGGCTGAAGCTTATCCTGTCATCTGAACAGAGGGACCGCGCATTATGCGAGGATTAAACAACCGTCACATAACCCATGGTCTCTGGGTTCCGTTGACACAACAAGCTGCACCTGCAGCTTGAATATTAAAAAAATGACCGTTAGTACGTACCGCAATCCACTATGGCTTAAGCTATGGTGAGCTGCTTGACAGTGCAAACCAGTTGTGTCTGTCTGTCCATCTTCTCCTCCTGAATCGCCCTGCTGGCATGGGTGTGGAAGGACCATCTGAAAGCTGAAAGGAAGCTAATACAGTTTGGGGAACCTGCAGTCTTTTACCTGAGAGAGAGAGAGAGAAAAAACATCCATTCCTCTCACCACCCATGGCCTTTCCCCGGGGAACCACATGCAAGAACAGCACTGCTATGTCCTGCTTCAGGAAGGTATCTGTGTTTTGTGACATCAGCAGCCAGTATTCCAGTCCCCGCCGTCATCTCAGACCTATTTGCATGTCTTGCAACCAATAAACCTTGCATGAAGGAGAATGGCAAAGACTGCCATACTAGCAAAAGGTCAAGAATAAATGGCATTCAGAGATGAGCCACCACCACCATCACCACAACACTTTACCTGTACATGTTCCCTATGTTTGGCAGGGATGGGGACTCGGACTCCAGGACTCGACTCGTGAGTCGGACTGAGTCCCCACTCTGACTCGAGTCCCAATATTTTTAATGGGACTCGAGACTCGACTCGGGACTCGAGACCAAGAACTCATGTTCCAAAATCCTGTTCCTCAAATGCAACATGGATAGGTTTTAGGAAGTACAGCAAGTTTATCTTTTAAAACCATTTTCCTAAAATGCAACCTTTCAGACATTTTGGGTTTGGCTGCCTCTGCCTGCCTGTTTGGGGTTCCCTGCCTCCTCTGCCTGTCTGGTTATTTTGGGTTTGTCTGCCTGGTCTGTTCCTGCCAAAATCAGTTGCAGAGTTTTGAAATAAAAAGGCACACTTGTGCCTAGAATTTATTTAAGCCACACATCTGAAATAGCCTTATTTTGTTGGGGGAAAACCCCATTGATTTTAATAGGGACTCGTGGAGTCAGTTTTGGGAGTGACTCAGGACTCAGGACTCGTGAGTCACCATTTTGGACCAAGGACTCAGACTTGAGACTCGGGTCCAAAGACTCGTGACTCGACTCATGACTCGAGACCACGGACTCTTCAACATCCCTGATGTTTGGTGGTGCTTTTATAAAATACAGTAAGATGGTTTACATGGTCAGAAATGTACACTTCCAATCATCTGGCTTGGTCCAATGAAATTCATGGTTTTCTTGTAGGATGCCCATGTGTGATGTGTCCTCAACATTCTTCAAATGGAGAACAGTCTCTATTTGAAGAGCTGCCAGAGGACAGTCCTCTGTTTTAAGGTATCTGAAGGGCTGTGTGAAGTCCAAGTCTGGTTGAAAGATAAAGATCCCAAAGAAGCGAGAGCAGCAGGAGGGGCCTTTAAGCTGCCCCTCAATGGTTAGCACCCGGACAGCAGACTGAGCAGGCGCACAAGTCACCTAGTCAGTTTCCCCCCCACTATTTAAATTATAGTAATGTTTAATTTTGCATATATACATATAAATTAGCATATACAAATGTTATGCACATCAGTGGCCACTTTTTTGTCCTCTTTTTTGGTGATACGTTTCTTCTTTTTTGGTGATGCCTAAGTGGCCACTCTTACTTTCCTGGTTCAGATCTATCATAAAATAACACGATTGCTTTGTGGAATAGCCCCTAAACAGCTGTTCTTTCAAACAGTATATTTTCAGAGGAAAATAATACATTGGCAACAAAATTTTCCTATAAGAAGGAAGAGCAATTCTATGAAACTAAAATGAGGTGACAGTGTTTTTATTGGACCTGTTTTCTTGAAAGCCTTTATACTTTAGTCAAAAGCTCTATAAAAAAGCTTTGTCTCTTCCCTTCTCTGGGAGCATTGTGACAATAGCAATCAATACGAAAATCTACAAAACAAGAGTTTAAAAACAGCAACAGAAGAGAAAACACATAGACTTGCCAGCTGCAATAAGCTGTGGACTTCAGCAAAAGAGCATGACACTGGCTGCAAACACTTTTGCAGTAGAAAACCTCATGCTGGCAAATAGTACATTTTCCCTTTTAAAATGAAAAACCTTTCACACAAGCGATAAAATGTTCAGACTAAAGCAAGGGCTAGGTGGAGCCGTAACTTAAATCTATGGTGTTGATGGGAGGGGAAGACACAGTCTTATAACATGGAGGAATGCAGATTAGCTAGGAAAAATATAGGGTACAGAGTTACTTTTGCTCAGCCCAAGTGATTATTCTCCATCTGTAAATATTGATGTTTATAATTTTTTCTAAAACACCTGCTTCTGTCGTTTGTGCGTGTCAGCATTCCTGAAAATACGATCATGTAATTATATAAGTAGGCACATACCATAGCCAAACCATGACTCCCAAGAGGATGCTAATGCACTTCTTGGCTTCCCATAGGAATTTGGTTGGCTATTGTGGGAGCAGCATGCTGGACTGGACAGGCCTTTGGTCTGATCCAGCACAGCTCTTCTTATGTTGTTATGAGGACCAAAGACAGGACTCCTGTTCTTTACTGGTCATCTGGAAGAGGGGATTTTGTCAGCTTATCCCTGTGTGATAAGCAGAACTTGTTCTGCCCCAACTGGACATTGTGCTATTAAGTCGTCGTCCCCCGCCCCGTTCTGCATTTGTAACTGTTTTAGTTTTCCAGATAGGAATCTGTTGGCAACTGATCAGACCTTGTTGTCATGCATGGATTAGTTGTCCCTAGGAAGAACGTCTAACCCGGTACCGGCTCTTCCTCAGTTTAGGAAGAACGCTCCCTCTGGCCTAGTTCTGTTACTGTTCCGAGTTATAGCCTGAACCGTTGTATTGTTTTTTCATCTCCTCCATCATCCATACCCATCGTTTCATTTCAACCACCACTCCTCCTCCCTTTACAGCGAAGTATTGATCCTGCATTTATTAGTTCTTTGCTGTTTAGTTGTGTTTCAGGAAAGATGAAGATTTGAGTTACATGGAAATAGCCTGGATGTGTGCTTAGCTGTCTGGATAGACGCACAGGTCAACATGTGTTGAGGCCAGAACAGTACCAGCCAAAGTTCTCTCTTCTACACCACTCTTAAAGGTACAAGAGCTGTTTTATTTATTTAATAAATAATGTTTTTGTTCAATTCCTAATGTCCTTATTAAATTAATTAATAAATAATAATAGACAGCTTGGCACTGCAATTCCTGACAGAGCACCTCTCCCAAACCTGAGTCTACCTGGGCACTACAGTCAACATCTGAGGTCTTCCTCTGAGTGCCACCTCTGAGGGAGGCTGGGAGGATGGCATCAAGAAAGAGGCCCTTCTCAGTGGTGCCCCCCCCCCCCCGTTGATGGAATGATTCCCCCCACTGAAGCTCACCTGGCGCTAACTCTGTCCTCTTTTCGGCACCAGGTTAAGACTGTCTTCTTCTCCCAGGCATTTAATGGCATGTAAGGGTATTTTAATGGCATGATGGGGCATTTGTGGCAGCTGCTTTTGGCAGGTCTGGTTGTACTGGAATTATTTTGGCTGTTGGATTGTTTTTTAAATTTTGTATATTGAAATATATATATATATATATATATATATATATGCTGTTTTTATGCTATTCTTATTGTATTGCATTTTGTGAATTGTTGTGAACCACCCAGAGAGCTTTGGCTATTGGGTGTAGAGAAATGACATAAATAAAATAATAATAATAATAATAATAATAATAATAATAATAATAATAATAATAATAATAGCAGCATTTTTACCCTGTTCTTCAGCCAAAAAGGTTCCCAGAGCAGCTTATAATTCAGTACCTCCTGCCCTGCAAGACACTCCCTGCCTTCAGGCTTACAATCTGAAAGACAGGGCACAAGAGGAAGAAGGGATGGGGAGGTAGGAGGGAAAAAGGCAACTCAGGCACCACTTCTTAAAGTTACAATTCTTAGAATGACCAGCTGGGATCAAACAGTGAAGAAGCCCAGGCAAGGAGCTCCTGCCATCAGCTCCTGGAGATACCTTCAGTCTGCCTGAGAGAATAGTTCTTCTTTGCATCTGGTCACCCTACCCAAGTGAAACAGGTGTAATATAGGTGTAGAGAAGAGGGTCCCCCAGCTTTTTGGAATCTGCCCCATCTCTGCTGTATTTCCTGTCCTCTTTGAATTTCTTTCAATTGCTCAATGTACCAGCTCCCCACTTCTCAGCATATAAACAAAATGTGTGTATGGGGCATGTGGGGAGGATGCTGTACCTTCCTGTTTCCACCCCTACTGGATCTGTGCACCCATGCTATAAGGGGCTGCACTGGTGAATAGAACAAAGACCCGAGTTCAAATCTCCACCCAGCAATCACTGGGTGGTCTTGGGCCAATCACTATCTCTCAGGGTTGCTGTGTGGATAAAACAGGAGGGAGGAACCATTTATGTCACCTTGAGCTACTTCGAAGAAGAGTGGGATAAAAATGCAATTAAAAAGAGAGACAAGAAGGCAGCACAAAGTACTTCCCCCCACAAACCTGAACTTAACAACTTCTTATAAGTTCATAAAAATTCCAGAACTAAAGCATATTTCTGCTGGCGCTTGACACTTTCAGACACCAATGACAGCGCTTTAGCAACCCTAATGGGTTCCCAAGGCGAAGCCACTGTACATAGCCATGACATAGCTTCTAATTTTGGAACTAACGATCAGGAAAGGCTTAAAGAAAAAAAGAAGCGAAGCAACTGACTCAGCAGTAATGTTAACACATGAAATGGTAGTTCATGGGCGGCTCAAAAAGCATCCCATTGATTAAGAACAGAAGAGCCCTGCTGGCTCAGACCAAGGGTCCATCTAGTCCAGCATTCTGTTCACACAGTGGCCAACCAGCTGCCCACAGGATCCCACAAGCAGGACATGAGTGCAACAGCACCTTCCCGCCCATGCTCCCCAGCAACTGGTGCACATAGGCAGGCAGCCTCCGATCCTGGAGGTAGCATAGAGCCATCAGGACTAGTGGCATATAGCCATTGATAGCCTTCTTCTCCATGACTGAGTAGCTTTAGTCCTACATAATTTCCTACGGGCACAATCCAATGGCCTCGGCCTTCGATGCACGTAAGCCTCCGAACATGGAGGCTTATGTGCATCCAATGCAAGGTGCAGATTTCTGCCGCTGCCGTGCCTCATGCCCTGCATTTAGATGGCCTCCCCACCATGCCTCCTTTCCTCCTCTCTGAGGCTGATTTTTGACCCCGGGGAGGAAGCCGGTGCCGTTCTTTCCGTGCCAGCTGCGAGGGGGGCTGGGTGGGGGCTTGGCTCCACACTTACAGGACCTCAGGCTCCAAATAACCCTATGCCCCCCGACAATTTCGGGGGGGCCATAGGATTGCGCCGTTACAACTTACATTCTTAGGAACCTTTCACGTTCCACCTCTTTTCTCCAGGCAAAGTTGATAAAGTGACACCTGCTTTAGAAGAACCAGTGTTCTGGTTCAGTCATAGGATGGAGGTACAGTTTTGAGGGTATGGATCTTATGGACGCCAAACACGCAACGGCTCCATCTGAAATTATGCCAAAATCTCACAGACGCTGAGAACTGGGTTTTTTTTTGGGGGGGGGGGCAAAGTGTGTGTGTGGATATATGTGTGTGTGTGTATATATATATATATATATATGTGTGTGTGTGTGTGTGTGTTTTTTCTTTTGGTTTTGAATCCGAGGCAAAGATGAAAGAAATAAATTAATTTTAAATGCTGCTGTGTCATTGCAAATGTAACAGAAAGTTAAACAAAATTAAACTCTAAGGAAACGAGCAATTAAATCGAAAGTCTAATCAGACCTGTTCTTCGGATATTACTCATCTACCTCCTCCCCTGCTTGGGCCTGCGCTGTAATTGCTTTCCCACTTCCCTGACAGGTGGTTGCAATGCAGCCTTAAAGATAAGTGAGGAACAAACAAAAAAAGAGCCATATTTGCATAAACACAAGAGTGACACCTCCGTGTTTTCCCCCCTTAGCTATGGGGGAAGTGCAGATGCTCCTTAAACCCCGCTGGTGAAGTGCTGCCACAAGCTCCACCAGCCTCCACCCTTCACTGGATAGTAGCAACCTCAAACCTATGAACCTAGTTTGAGAGTCATGGTGTAACCTGCCAAAACTGGCTAATGCAGGTCACAAATCACATAGCTCAGTCTTAGTCTCTCAAACTGTAAAGTTGCTTCAAAAAATAAAATATAGTAAGACAGGCCAAATATTCATCGCCCAGGGTGGCCGGGTGACCGGCCAGATGGGCGATTAATAAATATAAGAAATAAAAAATAAAAAATAAAATAAATATTCAAACTTGCAGTAAGTATTCATCAAACAGCACATTTCCAAATTCTTCAGTACTTCTCTAAGAGGGTACAGTGCACATGCAGACAGAGGAACAATAACAAACATGCTATAGAAGTCCTTGGTCACAATATAGGTCCCCTTCTCCATCTTGGATGCTGAAAAGGGCACCTCATGCTGTTATGTTACATTTATGAATTGCTTTGATTCAAGACATTTCTAAGCAATGTACAAAAACAAGTCTTCGTGTAGAGGACAAGATGACCTTCCTGGGCATGCCTGTAGGAAAAGGTACACGTTTCAGTCAGTAAATCCCAGGCCTCAGGCCTTCTCCCATATGTGGAGTTTCTTCTGCTGATGGCTGCCGCCTCACCCTACAAGTAATGACATGGAAACAGCTTCAGCAGGTTACAATGGCATGGACCTGGCCAACCAATATGGAATCATGCCACTATCCACAATATGGGGATGCTGCATATATGCAGGGAGTATAAGTGTTATAAAACCTTTCTTAATACACAGGGATCAGTTAGCTGGGAGCACTTCCAAGTCTAAGAGGGAGGTGAATGAAGTCCAGAATGCTACTATTATAGCAATGGCTAGGAGTACTGGCTCTGTGGAAACGGATCTTATAGCACAAGCTGCCAATCTAACCTGAGGCATCCTTATGCACATGCCTGGTATCTGGCTTCATTGTGTCTGCATCAACCTTTGGAAACTCCATAGGGCATGTCCATGCAGTTCTAATTTATGGGGGTCTAATGTGCTATTGTGCATGATTGTATTTTATCTCAAATAAATAAATACATACAATTTCATCTTGTGCACCCAAGGATTCAGGCTATTCTGGTATCCTGATAGTACAGTGGTCCTCAATCTTTTTGGGCTGGTGGGCAAATCTGGAATTTTGAGGTAGTGTAGTGGTTTCTCTCACAAAATGGCTGCCATGGTGGGCATGGCTGGTCACAAAACACTCATTTCCCAGAAGGCAAATTGGCGAGACTAAAAGAAAAGTAACTTGCCCAAGATCCTAAGTACAAGGAAGAGGTGGGGTCTGAGTTCCAAAACACAAAATGGCACCCAAATAAAGATGGCAGTGGAGGGCAACACTTCTCTTTGCAGCATGCCAACCTCCCAGTTAATGTTTTTAATTAAGAACAATATTAAGAATTAAAATAAAAATCAGGAGGGACAGGAAACCTGGTGAGTGCCAAGAGAGGTGTCTGTGGGCACATTGGTGTCCATGGGCTCTGTGTTGAAGTCAACAGGTTTACAAAGATGTCAAATGTCATCTTTGACTTCTTTCTAAACCTGCAGCCCCCAGTGCTGCTGGCTTCCTGCTTTGTTCCAGGGGTGGTGCATCCTGAGTGAAAATGTTTCTTTCCTCAGGCATCTTATTGTTTGATTTCCTAATTAAAACTTTTATATACCACCCTTCACCCTGTCGATTTCAGGGCAATGCAAGGCAGTAACATCATCACAGTAAAACACAACATATGAGACGAACAGCAGATAAAATTCTTAGAAACAGACTTGAGATCTGCACAGGCTGGGTAAATAAAAATGCCAGGGTAAATTAAAATGCTTTGGCCTGGCACCAAAAAGGTGGACCTCTTTGAGGAGGGTATTCCACAACCGGGGTGCCACAGCAGAGAAAGTGGTACTCAGGGCTGCCCCACCCACGAGGCAGGGTGAGGAGCCTACATGAGGTGGCAGAGCAGTGAATTGCATCGCTCCCCAGCCCAGGGAGCCCACCGCCACCGCCTCCAGAGGGTGCCAGCAGTGAACTGTGCGCCACTCCCCCGCCACAGCCACAGCCTGGACAGCCCACCGCCACCTCCAGTGGGTACTCTAGAGAGTCCCACCAGCTGCTTTCCCACCGTGGCATTTGCTGCAGTGAGAAAGCAGCTGGCAGGGCTGTTGCTGCGGGGCTCTCGTGAGATCCTGGTACATAAGAACATAGGAAGAGCCCTGCTGGATCAGACCGAGGGTCCATCTAGTCCAGCATTCTGTTCACACAGTGGCCAACCAGCTGCCCACGGGATCCCACAAGCAGGAGATGAGTGCAGTGGCACCCTCCCTCCCATGTTCCCTGGCAACTGGTGTACAGAGGCCATGTTCTGAGATCTTGCGAGAGCCCCAAGCCACCAAGGTCTAAACCTCCCTGCCGCACAACCCTCCCTCCTGATGGCAGAGCACAATGACAGCAGCAGACTTCACCCACCCACCCACAACTTGTTTCTAAGGAGATGCTTTTAAAGTAAATAACAGAAGTAACATATGATTTCTGAAGTTCCTGCTTGATGGTTACAGGCTTTGTAAGTGCAGTTTCTTATATGTTACTCATACTGTGAGGTAAGGAAAACCACAGAACATGTCTCCTTGCTAAACCCTAGCAAGAGTCAGTTAACTGTCAGAACGTCCTAACCATCAGAGAGAGAGAATGGAATTTCTAACGTGTTGCAAGGCAACCATGTGCAACATCCCCTCCCCTGATACCACTAAGTGGTTTGCTCCACTGAACCCTGCCCCCTGACTTCTCAGAGAAGCTGGGTTTCTGCCTTTGCCCTTTAACTAGACTATAACAGTCTATCTTAACCCTTTACTGGGCAGTCAACTTAAAAAAAACCTTCCTGCAGAGCTGACATCTTCTCGCATATTCCAACACCTCCTGCCACCAGCCCCAACCTGGAGAGCTCATTGCCTTTCCTTTGCTGCCGCGTGGGGGCTCTCAGGGCTGGTGCAGGCAGGGAGGGAGGGTTGCATGGCGGTGGCGCAAGTTCTTCTGCTTCAGGCAGCAAGAAAGCTGGCGCTGGGCCTGCATGCACATACCCTTAATGCAGATACAGATGGGCAAGAAATCATAAGTGGGGGGGGGGGAATGAAATGGCAGATCACCAGCCTTTTCCAAAGGCCTGCCAGCGTGCTCTGGCCAGGGTGGGAGATGGTGGGGTTTTTTTTGCTTTCAGTCCTCTGCCGTTTTCTTTTTAATCTCCCCACATTGGTTTCAATGGGAAATTAACTACACCAGCTCCACACTGGTCTAGTTAATGGGCCCAATCTTGAGGCCTCTCAGGGGAGCGAGAGGGCTTTGGATCCAGTAGATCTAGGGCCTACTGCTGCTAGAAATACTGCCAAGCTCCGGTGAAGGGGTTCTTCTGCCCCATCTTAACCCTCCTTGGATATCAGTTAGAGTTACTCTGTATGAAATGAAAAAAGAAAATCTGGAGTATAGCATAGTTTCATAGTAGAGACACAAAGGCATTTGTCTTTATCTATCTGGGTGTAGGAGGAAGTAGAGACACAGCCAGCAATGGGTGGAAAAGAGTGGAATCCCACCAAAAGGGGCTCTGGATCTTCTTGGGTGCTTCTGGACAAGGCTTTTATTGTGCAATTACACTGCCTCATTCATAGAGTTTTACGAGGGGTCCAGATGTTGTCGTCTTCAATTTGTAGCCCTCCCATGTTTTCCTATCGCTCTTTTCTTTCCACAGAAAAATGCGTTAAGGAAGGGGGGGGAATGGAGCAGTTGCACAATGCCTTCTGATTGTTAGTACTAGGAGCCCTTAGTCTGGAAGTACCCATTGTCTGTTGGTCCAGGGCCTGGATAGGTTGATAATAGTATTTGCACCCTTCAGTGCACAAAGAGAGCCCAGATCTCAGCAGCACTAGCTCTGAGTTGATAGGCCCCTTAATACAGCTGTGGACAAACTTCAGAATTGCAGGATCTACTTTGGAGTTGTTTTTTTATTAGACCCCTGAGATTCACCAGCCTATTGCAAAAGACGTACATTTAGAATTAAACAATTCCAATCTCAGGAATTTGCTTCACATACCAGAACTGAACTCACAGTCCTTCCGCACACAAATCCACTCCTGGTTATTTCCCAAGGCCCCCTCCCCCATTTTCTTCATTTCAGCAGTGTAATTTTGGGGGTGGGGAAGAGTCATTTTGTTGCTTTCATGGTTAAACAGGAGTCAGAAATCCTTGCTTACCTACTTGATAAGATCCCCTGGAGGGCAGGGGGCTGATTTTCATGGCGGTGGCAACAAGCAAGTGCGGGGGGGGGGGGGAGAAGCCAGGTGAGGGAAACAACCTTCTGCAGCAGGAGCCCTGCTCAGCTGCGTGGCAGCCACACCACGAAAGGGCTGGGGACAAGGCTCATTGCCCTTGCTTGGCAGGGCTGCAGCTCAGCTGAGTAGCGGCCCCACCGAGCAAGGACAAGAAGTGTCTGACTTGGGCACTTTTTGGCAGCTGTCATCCCCACTGCTCTCCCCTCAGTGCTCCTGCGGTGTCCTGCAGCTTAAAGTGACATGCGAACCTTTAAAGGACCCTGTCTCCTAACGACACCCCTATTTGTAAAAGGGGATGTATGAACAGGGCAGAGGAGGACATCTGATTTCAGGAAAAAACCTCAGGCATAAAGATTCAAGGCACGGGGGGGGGGGCAGCAGGAGGCGAAGCACATGAGGGCAAAAAGCCAGCTAAGCCAGTCTGGATCAGATGCAAAAGAGATCACCAGGGCCCCAGTACCTTTATTTCATTCAGCAAGTGCCCCTGGACAGCAGGGAGGTGGGGCAGATGGCCTCCCAGAGGTTTGGGGCTCCAAATGAAAGATTTGGGGCTCCAGCCCTTGTGGGCAGCCCCCTAACACTGCCTCTGCTGGAAGGCCAGAGTGGGATGTATCTGGCCCCTGGGCCTGCGGTTCTGCACCCCTGCTCTAATATTTATTTACTTGCTGCATTTCTATACCACTCAAAGCTCTCTAGGGAAGGGAACTCCCTGTCTTGAAGGTTCCTGTCTTGTGCCTAATCGCAAGGCCTGGCAACAAAAAACTCCATCTGGAACAGCATCTTTAAGGCTGCTTACACGACAATCCCCCGCTTATGTGCAATTTCACGGCGTGCACACGCCCATGGGAACACGCTGCTGGCAGGCAGGGCTTCCCCTTACGTATGCACACACAGCGAAAGAGGCAAAAGTACATTTTGCCGCACACGGTGGCCTTTTGCTGCACGGACCAGAAGTGCTGAGAATTGGCTGCAGTGTTCTTCCCCATGCGCGGGCCGCAAAACAAAAAGCATCAAACCGCACACGAGCGCAATCCTCTTTCTCCTCCTCCTTCTCACCCCACAGGGATCTGCTCAGAAGAGGTTGCATTCCATCTATTTATTATGTGGCAAGAAGAGCCAAAGGCCGTAGCAAGCAATAAGACATGAAGATACCCCACACCGACCAAGCTCAGGTTGCATGCTAGTTCCTGGGAAACGGTGTGCGTGAGTAAAAAGCAACTCAGGCCCCCATTCTTCTTCCTCGCTGTCTCTCGGGAGGCTTTGTTCCTGCCGAAGCCTCTCGCCTGAGCATTCGCCGCAGTTTGCAGGCTTCTGTTTTTGCACTTGGGCTTGTCCCGCCAAGGCGCCCCGCCCCGCCCCCTGGCTCCAAGCGCCGCCTTCGCCTCAGGGGCCGGCGTTGCCTGGCCGCACGACACCCCCACCCCGCGCCGCCGCCGCCGCCTGCGCTAGCCCCTCCTTCCCTCGGTTCGGCGCTAGGGCTTCCCTTCCTCGCGCTATAGTTCCGTTCAGTGCCATTCACGCTGCGCTCCGATCCGCTTGCTGTCGCCTCCGCGGTGTCCTCGGCATGTCCCTGACTGGCGCTCCCGCTGGTAGTCAGAGCTCGTAGGCGGGCTGGGGAAGCCCTTTTTCCTATCCGTGCGTTCGGTGGCGTGCCTCGGGGATGGAGGGCGCCTGAGCCGGGCGCGGAGTGAGGAGGAGGAGGAGGAGGAAAGCGCGGTGGGACAGCCGGCTCGGAAGGCGAAGTCGGGCTTGGGAAGAAGCAGCGGCAGCCCCAGACATGGAATCGCAGCCCGCAGTATCGGCGGCGGCAGCAGCGGCGACGGCGGCCTCCGGCAGCGGCGCGGCCCCATCGGAGCCCCACAAGGATACGGACCGCCAGATGCGCCTTCGGCTCTGCGTCCTCAACGAAATCCTGGGCACCGAGCGGGACTACGTGGGCACCCTGCGCTTCCTGCAGTCGGTGAGCGCAGTGCGGACGCCTGGGCGGCGGGGTGTGTGTGTTTGTGTGTGAGATCGGGGACAGCAGACGAAAGGTCACGCCTGTGGGCAGGGGACAGCAGGGTCAGCTGTGCCTCCGCAGCACACGGTTAACACGCGGGACCCGAACCAGAGGATTAGCGCAGGAGGTCGTGGAAAGGGAGAAGTGCCGCCACCGGCATGCGTGCAGCCGCTGGGCGATGGAGTTGGCATACTTTTGTAGGCGCACACCGGGCTTGCGAGGGGCCACCGGTGGTGCAGCGTACGACTTGGTCGCCCTGGGTGGGCCGGGCGGAGATTGTAACCACCAAAGCAGTTGGAGTTTGGGCGGTTGGTACTCTGCAGGCGTGCACCTCTTCTTGCGGAAAGGGCATCATCACCTGTAAGAATGGAGCCCCAGAGTGGCGAAGTGCAGCCTGCTGGTCATAGAGAACGGTCGCCAAAGGGCACAGGAGCAGGGGAGTGGGGATTGGCGTGGTGTGTTGTGCCTTGGAGAGGAAGAGAAGGGTGCTGAGCACAAGTATGTTCCAGCACTCCTGCACACTGGCTTAGCATGGTGTGTTCTGTCTCGGAGAGAAGAGCGCTGGTTCTGGGTGCTGCTATTCACTCAGCCTGAGCATCGGGAAGCATGGTGGGTACTGGCATGAGAAATTCAGGCTAGAGGACACAGAGAAAGCCAGTCAGCCAAGCCTGCCTGCCTGCCTTGGTTGAAAGCCAGTGGATAGTTTGCAAGCTGGGATGTCAACACAGGAGAGTGCATTCATCATGTGGGTTTCCTTATTTAAACTCCATCTTTATGCTCCTGGCAGGGTGTGCAGAGGGCACTCTGTGCACTTTGCTAGCAATGGGCTTCCTGGTGGGTGGGTGGGCAGCAACTATATTTAGCCCATGCTGGGAAAAGTGGCCATTCTTGCAGAGGCTTGGTTTGGTTTTTAAATCACTCTTTTCCAGACCCTAAAGCTTTCAAGCTATTTACACAGATGATTGTTTCTGGAGATACCGGTAGTTCATCAGGTGCCTGAGCCGGCATAAGAGGGAGCCCTTTGCAAACAACAGTGATCTAGTACTAGCAATAATGTTTGTAAAGCACAAAGTGATAAAAATTCTTCCTTTGTGGCTTAAGGTTTTGCCTTAAGTTGTTGTATGTGCGTGGTGTTTTTTTTTTTGTTTTTTTTACTTTGTTCACTTGGAAGATGTTGTGTCCTTTATATTCGGCATTCCCTTGTAATTTTTCCAGAAATGACTCTTGACTCTGAACCCTTTTGCTTTTAATTCAAAAGTTAATTCCTGTCACTTCTGCAGCCTATTTGGAAACAATCCTTGTGGCTTGTGTTTTGGATTCTCCCCGCCACCCCCCTTTATTTTTTCCTTTATAATAGCAAAGCTAGATATGTGGATCTGGGAGGGTTTCTCTGTCCATGTGGGGGATAATTAGTACTCCCGGGCAAACTGAAAAGTAAAACACCCACAAAACTGCTTTTCCATCTGGATAGTTCCCTTTTAATTTGTGGCTATGGCGCTTGGAACTCATCAGCATGCCACAACACTTCTGCCTTTGCACACAACCCCTTTGTGGCTAACTCTGTCCTCACACTGTTCCAAAACCGTGAGAAGGAACAGTTAGTTTTGAGCATTGCATTGCAAACATCCGTAATTGTGTTAGCTTTCTAGGGCCTCTTTGTTAGTAGCACAGTGAGCTTGAACTGGTGTAGCTCTTCTGTGAATACATCATGTCCATTCTGTGCAGACATCATATACCCTGTGGATGCAAGCCAGCCTGGAGGAATCAATACACTGGAGTGTTTACTATTATGCATGCACTGTTTACCTCCAGAATAGACTACTGTAATGCTGTCTATGTAGGGCTGCCTTTAAAGACACTTTGGAAACGTAACCTGGTGCAAAATTCAGAATGTGTGGGGAGGCTAGTCAGTTTGACCATATTACCACCAATTTGGCACTGGTTACCCATTTGTTTCCAGGCTGAAGTTTAGTGTTGGTGCTAACCTTTAACCCAAAGCTTTGAATGGCTTGGGATCAGGTTATCTGAAGGACCACCTACACCCATATGAATCTGCTCGGATCCTAGTTCAGCCTCAGAGGCTCTGCCTTCTGGCCCACAACTAAGGTTGATCTGGTTGGTAGGCACCAGAGCCCTGTGGGTGGCCCAAACCTGTGGAATTCCCTCTCCAGAGAACTCTAGTTGTTCTCCTCTCTTGCAGCCTCTAAGCAGATCCCACATTATCTATCTACCGTATCTATCTATCTATCTATCTATCTATTCTGCTAAGCCTATTACTGATTTATTTATTTTTGCTGGCTCCTTGTATATACTTTTATCTGACTTTGTTTTTATTACATGTTATATATTCCATTGTACTTTTGCTTTCAACATTTTTATTATAAGCTGTGGTGTAGGACCCCCCCCCCCCTAAATATTATGTTTTCAAAATTTAAGTTTTCAAGATTTAGTTTATCCTGGATGGTCAAATTGGCAGCATAATAGAGTATAAGTCACTCTCTCTCTCTCTGCCTCAGTTTCTTATCTATAATCTGAAACCAGCTTACCTCTGGTTTCAGAACTTTTGCTAGCTTTTGCTCATGTGCTTCTGAATGTCCCACTGCAATCATGAGGGCTAGAAATTTGCTCTTAAAACTGGAAACTGCTTTTCTCAAAAGCCACATTTCACTGGTATTTCTATAGCAAAATTGCAAACTAAGTGCTTTGCCAGCTAAAGCTGCATACACATCTTCGAATGCTTTAATGACCATAGGGCTCTTCTCCCACTTTAGGTAATGCTCATTATCACTGTTCACAAGTTATGTTTTTCACACTTTAAAATGTCAGTACAATCCTTCCAGCTAGCGTGGGAGACACTACTCCCCACCTGACTACCTGTTCTGCTAAGGCTGGGTCAGGCGCAGCCTAGGGCCAACTATGGGACAAATCTGTTAGCAAGTCAGCAGACAGGCAGGTAAAGGTCAAGAGCACAGGATTACCAGTCAAGAAAGGAGAGCAGAGTCTTTAAGGGTTTGAGGCATGGCTAAGGTCAAAATTGAGGTAAGCCGTCCAACACAAAATGCAGTCCAATGAACAGAGTCTAGCAAGAGTTCAAAGGTCAGCAGCATGGGATCAGTGGACCAGGTCCATTGAAGGTTTCAGAGTAGGATTTTCTTCCTGTCTCTCTTCATGCTGTATTCACTTTCCTGGAATCTAGCAGGATGAACTCATTGACACGAGGTTATTTCCATGAAGGCCACCCCATGAAACTGATTGGTGGGAGATTCAGGACAGATAATTGGAATACTTCTTCACACAGCGCATAGTTAAACTATGGAATTTGCTATCACAAGATATAGAGATGGCCACTAATTTGGATGGCTTTAAATGGGGATTAGACAAATTCATGGAAGATAAGGCGATCAATGGCTACTAGTCCTGATAGCTAGGTATATTCTTTCTCCAGTATCAAAAGCAGCATTCCTATGTAGAGCCGTTGCTGGGGAACATGACTAGGAGGGTGCTATTGCACTCATGTCCTGCTTGTGGGTTTCCCATGGGCACAGGCTGTAGCTCAGTGGTGGAACACCTGCCTTGTATGCAGAAGGTCCCAGGTTTGATCCCTGGCATCTCCAGGTAAGGCTGGAAAAAATCATGACTGAAACCCTGGAGAGCCAGTGCCAGTCAGTGTGGACAATACGAGGCTACAGGGACCAAGGGTCTGACTCTGTATAAGGCAGCTTCCTATGTTCCTAGCTGGCTGGCGACTGTGTGAACAGAATGCTGGACTAGATGGACCCGTGGTCTGATCCAGCAGGGCTCTTCTTCTGTTCTTACGTAACAGTTGATTGAAAAGGATATACAGGCAGTCCCCAGGTTACAAACGAGTTCCGTTCTTAAGAATGTCTTTAAGTCGAATTTGTATGTAAGTTGGAACAGCATAGTGTTTTATACATTAAAATTGGCATTTACGCAAATTGCGTAGTATACTACGCTATGTACTTTACGTAAATGACGTAGCGCTGGGGAACCCAGAAGTCCGTTCTTAAGTATGGGTTGCCTAAGTCGGACGTTCTTAACTCGGAGACTGCCTGTATTTGCTTTAAGGAAGCCTTCCCCAACCTGGTGTTCTCCACATGTGTTGGACTACAACTCCCATAATTCCCAGCCAGCATAGCTATTGTGGCTGAAGGTGATGGGATTTGAACGGATTGGCTGTAGATCTGGATGGAGCTGGGTTGAGGAAGGTTGTGTTAAGAGGTGACTGACACCAACGGTAAATCTTGGTTTTTTTCTATGTGCCCTATGGTTGAGCACAAGAGTATGTAATTTTCTAAACCTGCCAATTACAGTGGCTGCTGGCTTCATGTTCTTGAAGTTCTGTTTTATTGGAATGTGTTTCTATAAAAAGCACATGTTGCTCTACCATCAATACTACTGTCCCACCCCAGACACAACAAATCCAATCAAATTTATCTGACTCTCCGAGGTAGGAAAAGTGACCTTGGAGGAGTAGGAAAGGGGGCGTTCCGTGGGTGGGGAGGAGACTGGAGGGGCCAGGATACGAGTTACCCTGAGCCTCCTCCAGCCTCCTCCCCTCCCCGTCCAAAGCACCCTCTTTCAGCCTATCTAGCGAAAATCGCCAAAGACAGAGGATGGGGAGGCGAAGATCACCTCCGCCGCTCCTCCCGTCCTACCAGCTTCAGCCTGGCAGGGCATAGGAATCTCTGAAGTATCCGAGTTTGGAGGCTTCCAAGCAGCAAGGATGCAGTTTAAATAGGGTTGTGCCCTTAGTTGGGTTTGTCAAAGTGTCTATCTGAGGGACAGGTTCTAGCTTGGACAGCTGCAAGATGAGGTCAGTTCCAGAGAGACATTCCAGGCAGTAGTGACCAGTGCAAACAATTATTTTATTTCATTTCATCCATTGTTATTCCACTGTTCTTCCAAGGAGCGCACAGGGAAGTGTATGAGGCTCCACCACTACCTTTGCTTTATCCTAACAACCCTGTGAGGTATGTTAGACAGAGAGAGAGAGAGAAAGAGAGAGAGAGAGAAAGAGAGAGAGAGAGAGATTGACCCAAAATCACCCAGTGAGCTTCATGGCTGAGTGTGGATTTGAACCCAGGTCTCTCCAGCTTCTGTTCCAAATGCTGTTCACTTCATCACAAGTAGTGGCTGAGGAATAATAGTTGGATGGAGGCTTTGCTAGGAGAAGTTTTCTTTGCCTAGCTCATTTGGGTGCACTTGTCCCAGCTGAGCACAAACCCCAGTTGAGGACAAATCATAGTTTGGAATGCTGTCATCTGCTTTGTAGGCTAAGATCCCAAAGGTTGTTTCTGTATAGTCTCGGGGGAGATTGCAGATGCACAGCACAAAAAGTGTGTGTGCAGATGTGTGTGGGGTGAGTGGGAAGAAGCACTTCTAGCCCACATGGAATGTGAGGAATGTTTTGGGAATGTTTATCTGTTTATGTTTACCTGGTAGATTAGCACACTCATCTTTTGGACTCATGTCATTTCCTCTTTGGAGTTCTCTTTGTATGAGACCTTAACTCTGCCCATGTGGGTTGAGGATAATTAGTGCCTGTGGATGGCTGTAATTTCCCTTCCATGGCAACCCAGGTGTACCTAATACTAAGCTTGAAGTGTGGTGCTGTTATTTGCTTACTTTCCAAGCTGTGCTACTCAGTCAACTATTTCATCCCATCAGGTCTAGGAGCTGCTAGTAGGATTAATCCTTTCTGGTCTGGGTAATTTGGACTTGAGGGGATGAAAGTTAAGGGTTACAGGAGACTGAGCAGACTTGTACTCTGTTGCTCCAGTGGGTAGGATTGGAACCAATGGGTGGAAATTGCAGGGAAGCAGTTTGCAGTTAAACATTAGGGAAAACTTACTAATCGTAAGAGCTGTTCAATGGTGGAACAGAATGCTTTGGGAAGCAGTGAGCTCTCCTTTGCTGGAGGTAATTAAGCAGAGGCTGGATGGCCATTTGTGAGGGTTGCTGTAGTTGCATCCTGAATTGTAGATGCTGTGTTAATCAGGGGGTTGGTCTAGATGATCTCTAAGGACATTTCTAGCTCTATGATTCTTAAGAGGCAGGGACTGCAGCCTAGTTTTTGCTCAGGTAGTAAACATGTGTCTGGGCACATGATTGAAGGCTGCATCATACAAACACATTCCCCCTGCATACACCCTCCCCCCATATATGTTAGGGAGGGCAGTCTTCAGGCGTATGGGATCTACTTTTTTGTTGTTGTTTTAAACTAGAGCCCTCAAGATCCACCAACCAGAGCCTGGTGCAGCAAAAGACATACTTAGGGTGCAAAGAATCTAAGAAGGTGTGACACAAAAGAAAAAAGGGATGGGGAGGGAATATTGGGGGGAAAGCCAGTAGTTTTTCAGCAGGGCTGGTAGAAAGGCCCTGCTTCCCTTCCCATCCTCCTCTGCTTCAGCCTTCTAGAATGGCTGTTGGTGGTTACAGTTGAAGGAGGAGCCTGATGGAGGAGGCCTTTCAGCAGGCTGGTAGATTTGCATCTATGCAGATCATCGGAGATCTACCTTCTTCCCACCATGTGTTAGGCAGAAATCAGGACTTGAACTCTCCATCTCCCGGACATCTAGTTTCCTGTGTGCATGTGTTTTGTATTTTTGTTTGTATGGGAGAACATTCAACCCTATGGAGCCCCCCACCTACAATCTGAGATGGTGCAGCCCAGACGTATGTTTACTGCCTCAGTGAGGACTAGACCTGAGTCATCCTGAATAACTTCAGTATTCAGTCCCACTGAGTTGAATGGGTCCAACTCCCAAGGAATTGTACATACCATTACAGCCCTAATTTAGGATTAGCGATAGTGCCAAACAATTTGTGACTTTTAGTGAACACTTTGGAAGAGTGTCCTGCCAGATACATGATGCAATGGAGATTATAAGTAAAGGCAGCTGACCTGGCCTATGTATATATTAAGAACTGGCTCCAGGTGTTTGGAAGTTAGTGGCTTAGGAAGGCTCCTTCACTATCTTAAGGTATGCCAGCTGCCGTCTCTGCAGAACTTTACCTGTCTCCTCTGGGCATAGGACTCTGATCTTGTCCCAGAACGGGGAGGGAAAGAGTGTGCTAGTTGAGGAATAGGATGGGAGGCACTGTCGCCGTGGCCTCGCTCTGTGCGTCAGAGCATTTTGACGGTCTGCCAGTGGCGAGGAACCTCTTTCAGCCAGAGGGCCGAATTCAATTTTAGAGTAACTCTTGGAGGCTGCATTCCAGTGGTGGGCAGGGCCAAAGGCAAAAGAGGTGTGGCCCAAACCATAAAACATTCCACCATGTTTTAGCTTAAAGCTCTTACTGCCAGTAACTAAGCCTTAGGAGAGGCATTTTAATGGTTTAGAATGGGGGGGGGGGAGCTGCACAACAGGTGGGAAACCAGCAAACAATAAGTGGTTGAGGGAAAGGGTGTGGTCAGAAGAAGGGGACATGGTCACCCCTGGAACCCCAGGAGGACTGAATTTGGCCCTTGAGGTTCCCCACCCCTGGTATAGATCCTGATAGATCAAATGTGGTATAGAGTAGAACAATGAAAAAGGTTCATCTCTAATTCAAAGCAACTGCCTTTTGGCCAGTTGCTACCCTTCAGCATAACACACCTCACAGGGTTGTTGTGAGGATAAAATGGGATAACCACATGTACACTTTCTGTTTGGAGGAAGAGCAGAATACAAAGGTAATAAATAACCCTACTGTGTGTTACAACTAAATCAGAGATAAGCCTTGTGAACTGCTGGGCTCTTCTGTTCAGGTCACATATCTTAACACAAGGCTTATCAGTGGTGCCTTCAGGGTAGGACTTTGGGGCAGAAGTCCAGGGCCCCACTGAGCAGAATGAACAGGAGGCTCCCAAAGATGGCAGGGCTACCTTGCCACATGTTGAAGGAAATAAAGTAATCCATGTGACCTTCTAAGGAGGGGGCTCCTGAGTCTGAAATTACCTAACTGCACCACTGATGCATGCTTAGGCCTTTTTGAAGATATGGGAATGGGAGCGTGCCTGCACACTGGAGTTGTAGGATGGGAAGCAGGCTTTACATACAATAGCTCCTTTCTCTGATTATACGCAAGCTTGCCCTTTTTATCATTGCTTGAAAAGGGAACCAGTGGAGTCACAGAGAACCCCTTTCTGACTAACGTCCAGAGATTAACACAATGCAAGCAAGATTGTCTTTGCTTCTGCAAAAATTGCCATCAATGGGAAGTGTGCGTTTTCCAGGGCTGGGGGTTTGTGACTTGTGCTGGGTCCTTGTTAAACATTGACCGTTCAAGCCCCAGACTTCACTTAGTACTCTCCATAAATAATGCTGTAAGAATCAAACAACCAAACCCGAGGCAGCGGCTTTCCAGTGGCTTCCGGGCTTCCGTGGTAATGTGAAAGAATCCTCTTCTGTGTTTGATGTTATAGACTTGCTTATAAATCAGACTATGTTACTGGGAGCCTTTTAAAAAACTTTTCTTAGAAGACTAGCATGTGGTCATGTAGCAGTTAGGAGAAAGGTTTCCTTTGTGTGGGCCATGAGACCTTTCCCCCTATGCTAGGTGGGGGTTCTCTCCTGCATACACAGAGGCTCCATTTTTATTTGCTTTGTATAAAAGATTCCACAGCTTTTATTTTACTTCTGTGGGTCAAAAGGGGGAGCGAGGGGTGTGTGTGGGGATGGGGAAGGGGGAAGGGCACCATGGCAGTTACAGAATAGGACATTTTCTAAGTTCCCCAAAGAAGCCACAATACTCGCCGTGAGAAAGCAATGTGTTTCCTTTTCTTGAGCAGCAGAAAAAAATGCTGTCTGAGCCCTACATTTTAAAAGATTTTCACAGTATTATCTTTAAAATATTTGTTTCCTGAATTGACCAGCAGTCAATGGCAGTGGGAGGCAGGTTGGTGGTGGATTACTTTGGATTATGAAATCAGTCAGAATTTCAAAAGGCGATGTCATTGTTTTTACCTGTGGCATGTTTTGATTAATGCTTTTTGCTGAACTCTATAGACAACTCAGTGGCTGGGATCCAAAGGGAGGTTGCTGATCCCCCCCCAACTCCATTACCCCCAAGTTGCTTCAGAGGGTCCCCTGACTCGCAGGAGCAGCTTTTCAGTGGGTGCAAGCTGCAGTGGGAAGGAATGAGGTGTGTGTGAGACAAGCTCCCGTGTGCATGCAGAAGTCCTGCTCTCGGCTCTTTGGCTCCTAGCCTGTATGTCTAAAGGGGAACCTTTACATGATCAAAATTATGCATATTATTCCATACAAGTGGGGCCTGGAACAAAATGTTGCATTGTGCAGTGCTCCTATTCAGGGTCCTCTATCAGAATGCTACATTCCATCCTCTCCCTGCCCTCAAACCCCCCCCCCCCCCCCGCTTTCCCAGACAACCCCAGTAAGGCAGCTTTCTGTGTCCACTGAGAATGCTCAGTCCTAATTGGGCTGTTTTTTTTGCTTCTCCTTTTTTGGGGGGAGGGGCTCCCCCCCAAGGGTTTTTATTTTTTACTTTTGCAAAACTTGGGTTTACCCCTGATGCCTCCCTTTTATGTGTGGATGGTGCCATTTTCACTACATAAGGGATCCACACTGAGAGAATGGGTTCGCTATTAGTATGTAAGACAGCATTCCCCAACCGGCTGGCCTCCAGATCTTTTGGACTACAACTCCCCATCAGCCCCAGGCAGCATGGGCAATGATAATGGATTATTGGAGTTGTAATCCAAATGCTATGCATAGCTACTCAGATTATATATCCATATCTATCTATATCTATATATCTTATATATCTGATGTACTGAGTTAAATGAAACTTACTTCCTAATAAATGTAGTCAGGATTATAGCCTAACAGCCACATCCTTGCCATAAAACCTAGAGAAGTTCTGTTGATCTCAGTGGTGTTTGTGGGACTCTGATTATGTATAAACTTATTCAGCAAGTGCAGCAAGCAAGTACATACAGTATTTAAAAACATATTGTGGCAATATGGTTTTCAATTATTTCCTGTGTGGAGGCCCTTCAAGCTTATGATCAAATTCCAGTCAAGTATAGATGCTTATATTAGCTGGGTTCAGACAACACAGTCAATAACCCACACTCAAGGGTTGCGTATGGGTTGAGTGTGGGTTGTTGTTGAGCCGTGGGTTATCTTGTTGTCTGAACCCAGCCGTGCTAACAAACCATGGTTTGTTAACCATGAACAACCCATGAAGAGAACCTATAGTTTGTTGTTGGGTTGTGAATTGTGGGTTATTTGTGGTTAACAAACCATAGTTTGTTGGTGCGGTTGGGTTCAAACACAATAACCCATGGTTAAATGACAACCCATACTCAACCCTTGAGTTATCGTGTTGTCTGAACCCAGCCATTCTTTCTAACTATATTCCGATTTTTCATAAGATAGTGAACTTCTCTTTAAACTGTTGAACTCTAGCATAGCCATGATATACTAAGGATTATAATCAGTGAGTTTACTTTTTTTTTTTTTTAGGCTGCAGTCATGTGGTCCCTGTGAGGGCATCCCAGGGGTCATACCACATGTTGGGTCTCCTCTCAGAATTTCCACCTTGGAAGCCTTCTTGTTGGGCCATGGGAACCTCCGCTGCTGATGGTGTAACGGGCAAAAGGAGGCATTGGGGTGGGTGGGGGGGATGTTAGAAACAGGGTTGCAATTATTTAAATCAGAATGATTTAAATCAATGATTAAATCATTGATTAAATCATCAATAAAAATCGTTTTTTTTATTTTTTTGCAAAAAAAAAAATCATGATTTTTTGCAACCCTGTCGTGTAGGTAGCCTAGTAACCGATAATACTGGTAACGTTAAAAAAATGAGAAAAGTGTTTTCTGTATACAGTAATACTTTGGATTGGAAGTAACTTGGTCTGAGAGCGTTTTGCAAGACAAGCAAATTTTTTAAATAAATTTTGACTTGATAAGCAAGGTACCTGTGGCTTACGCTGGCTCAGCTTGTCTGAGTGTGGAAAGCTAAGCAGGATCAGGCCTGGTTATTACTTGGATGGGAGACCCCTCCTCTAGTTTCCTGCATTGAGCAGGGGGTTGGACTCGATGGCCTTGTAGGCTCCTTCCAACTCTATGATCTATGCAATCAAAGTTGAGAAATTTTGCTGAAATGATATGTTTGCAAAGAAGCACAGAGTATTTTTTTCTGATACCAGTGAACTGTACTAAAGAGTTTTTGCCTTGAATATTTTTCATACTGTTTTAATTATCATATTTTATTGTATTGTTTTATTGTATTGTTTTAATTGTACATCGCCCAGTGTGGCCTGGTGACTGGCCAGATGGGCGATTAATAAATATAATAAATAAATAAATAAATAAAGCATGCCGGTTCCACCGATGGTTCCCTTTTTGTCTGTCCCATTCTTAGATGCAGAGAGGAGATATTCTGTCAATAAGAATTGAGCTAAATGAGGCCCTATCTTTAAAATATATAACGTGTGGGGGAAGAACATTTATTATTCATCCTGAGTATAGGCCTATAGATGACGTTTGTGGTTGGAAAGTTTCCTTTAACACACCAACAGTTTTCATATTGTCAGTTTGAAATTTAAAGGAAATGATGAAGAAGAAGAAAAAACCAAGATGCTAATAGAGATAAAGGAACATGAAACAAAGAAGAGATAAAATAGAAAACAAGTTAAAAGTGTAACATCAAAGTTACTGCTAGAATAAGATCATTTTCAATCTGATGTGGGGTAGTAAACATTGCATAGAAAATATTTTCTAATATCCACCTAAATCATAAAACCTAGAGAACCTAAAACTTATGTTTTAGACAACACTACCCTTTTTTTAAAAAAAATTAGGATTTCTCTGGATATGTTTTTTTATTTCATTGTGATCTTTGCAGCATTGATTCAGCTGCAGTCCTATGCCCACTTACCTGGGAGTAAGTCCCATTGAACTCAATGGGACTTACTTCTGAGGGCCAAAACAGACATTACTTTAAATCTAGCAGAGTAGGTGCAAGTTTTTACTCTGTGGTGGTTGTGTTTTTATTGGTTTTTAATTGCTTTTAATTGTTTTTAATGTATTTGCTTATTGTTTTCGTCAATAAGGCAGACTGTAAGCTGCCTTGAGTGCCGTTTTTGGTAGAAAGGCAGGGTACAAATCAAATAAATAAATCACAGCTCCCTCGAATGTGAACCTGTGTGAAACCCGTGTTTGCCGACATGGGTTTTCTGCATTCACACTTTCTGTTTTCAGGTGTATGCTTAGAACATCTTAGGTGTACACAGGTCCGGTATCAGCAGCTGGCATCTTTAGACAGCTGCCAGGGTCCTCCTGGCCCCAGGCAGGACCCAGTGAAGATGCCTGCCTTGAAAAAAAAAACCCTTTAAAAACAAACAAACCTGGTCCAGCACTCCAAACAGTGCCAGGCAGCTGTATTTACCTGCCATTTTAATAACCCCACAATGCTCCAGAGGCATTATGGGAAACTAAAATGGTGGCTAGAGGAAACTTGGAGTGCTGCCGCTGCCAACAGGTGAGACTAAAGGGGCCCTGTGATTGGGGGTGGGGTGGCACCAGAGGGCACTTTGCCCAGGGCCCCTTTAAACCTGGAGCTGGCCCTGGAGGTGTGCTTAATAATATAACATGTCCAATTTAGGCACATTCCAAAACAGCCTTCATAAAGTCGCAACAGACACTCTCGGAGAGTATAAGGGAAAGAAGGGTTTCTAGCAGAAATGAAGACCCGTGATTATAAATTCACTCACTTGCTGTGTGGTAGCGGATGGGGGTGTCTGAGGCGATCAGACCAACTCCCAAATTGGTATTTTAAATCCATCACCCAGATAGTCTTCATTGAATCTTTTGATATGTAGTAAATCAGCCTTCCCCAAGCTGGTGCCTTCCAGATGTGTTGGACTACAATTCCCATAATTGGGAATCCATAAGGGAATCATGGGAGTTGTAGTCCAATACATCTGGAGGGCACCAGGTTGGGGAAAGCTGTAGTAAATCATATTGAATATTTTAGACTGGATTTCTCGTTCAAGTCTGGTTCAGATAATGCTCAGGCTGGCTTCCAAGGAATATTGGCTTGATAGTTGTTCATCCCTGATACAGTTATTGTCCTGGTGTCTTTTTGTGATGGAATCTGGAGTTCTTTCACTGTCTATTATGTAAAATGTGCTCCGTTAGCACACATGCTGCCATCAGATAATATATACCCACATCCTGCTGGCTTAAAAATATTTTGCTCTGCAACTTTGCTAAATATTGAGCTTCTTGGTACCTGCGATGCCTGAGCGCTCTGCTCTGCCTGTCATGAGATCTGGGTGTTTGCAGCTTTTTTGTGCATTTCAGCAGCCTCTTCTGTGTCTGTGATTGGTGCTTGGAGCTGTTAAAAGGAATGTTTATCTCGGTTGCTTCTTGGCTACGGTTTCCTGGGTCCTGCCCTGTTTGCACCTCTTTTTAGGTTCAATAGGCGGGGGCGCTGATAATAATAAAGTGGCTTGCTGGGGAAGGTGAACCATCTGGTTTGTGTAAAAACAAGTTGTTTCTTTTCCTGCACCGCGGCCTTCGAAGGGAGGAGGTGGTGAAAGAAAGAGCAGGGCAGATTGAAATGAGCTTTCCTGTTTTTGTTGCTGCTGGAGGATCAGATGCAGCATACATATGCTGCAATTGCCACACAAGGTGTCTGCCTGCCTGAAAGGCAGCTGGGCTTGTGTATTCTCATTCTGAGAGTCCTTGCTTGTTTTGTTAGTTCAGAATGCTTCCTTCCTCAGGAGCATCCTCCCTTCCAGTGTTCCCTCACTACAACTACCCAGAAAACGGGCCCCGTCTAGTGACATGGGGAGAGATCCAGTCAAAGGGAGGAGATTGCTCTAGGAAGCAGTTTACTTGCAGGAGCCAATTTTATATTTCCCATTCGGAAAACAACCTGGATGTAGGAAATGAAGCCAAAAAAAAGCAATTTATATTGGGGGAAGGTGGGGTGCTGCTTTGGAACACCTGATTGTTGTTCTTCAGTCAGTCCTAAAGCCAATTCCTCAGCTCATACAGTTGATCATTGCAATTGTAGAAGTACGGTAAGTGCCTGCTGAGCCTTTGGCTTAAATTGGTTTCTTGAGCAGGTATACATGAAGGGCTCTAAAGGTGGCAGTCCTGTGCATGCTTACCTGGGAGTAAGCCCCAGTGAATGCAGTGGGGCTTACGTCCAAGTAAACATGCATGGGATTATACTGTAAGACTGAGAGGTGTGGGGAAATGTGCAACAGATGTGTAGTAATGGGCTGAAGGACACTGCTGCCAAATGAAGATGGCCTCTGGCTTTGGGTGGGAAGGGAATGGTTTTCTTCAGAGGTTCTCTGACCGTTTTTTTTTTTACACAGACCACAGGTGACATCAGCCTTCCTGAACCTGGTGCCAGTGGTCATGCTGGTTGGGGATGAAAGCAATGGTAGTCTGACCCATCTGGAGGGCACCAGGTTGGGGAAGGCTGGTCTACCCTCTGGTCCAGCCTGCCCCAATGTGGTCCAAAACATCTAGAGTGCACAACAGCTCCCAGCATCCCTGACTGTTGGCCATGCTGGCTGCTGTATGCATGTTTCTCTTGCTTCACTGTCACCTCTGCTCAGGCAGGTTGTGCGTCATCATCATCATCATCATCATCATCATCATCATCATCATCATAGTCATCCCTATTTCCTAGATGTGGAAGTGGGGTAAGAACATAAGAAGAGCCATGCTGGATCATCAGACCAAGGGTCCATCTAGTCCAGCATTCTGTTCACACAGTGGCCAACCAGCTGCCCACGGGAAATCCACAAGCAGGACATGAGTGCAATAGCACCCTCCTTCCCATGTTCCCCAGCAACTGGTGTACATAGGCATATTGCCTCTGATACTGGAGGAAGCATATAGCCAATCAGGACTAGTAACCATTGATAGCCTTCTCCTCTATGAATTTGTCCAGTCACCTTTTAAAGCCATCCAAATTGGTGGCCATCACTACATCTTGTGGTAGTGAATTCTATAGTTTATGCGCTGGGTGAAGAAGTTCCTTTTATCTGTCTTGAATCTCTCGCCAATCAGCTTCATGGGATGACCTCGGGTTCTAGTATAATGAGAGAGGGAGTACATGCACACAGCATGAGCAATGATCCTTATTTTGAACTGCTTTCTGCTCTTTCATCTGTCTCCAGCTTAAATGTACTATAGACTACCAGATGAACCAAACAAGACAGCAATGTGATGGACATTTGCACACACAATAGTGCATATGCTCCTAGTGTTTCTGAGTTGCGTCCTTTTCAGCAATTCCTTGTGCTGAAGTGCAGTTTGTCTTTTAAACGTCTGGGGGAATAGTTAGAGCTGCTGAAGAGAAAACCTAGGTAGGCACATGACTCCAGATCTCACCTGCTTATCTATCCATGCCTTCATTCTTCTGATGAAAGCAGCTCAACGTCATGCAAACTTACGCTGCAAAAAAAATCTGTTTGTTCCTGAGGCAGCCTTTTTTCGCCCTACAGATGTGTTGGACTACAACTCCCAGCATCCCCCAGCCAGCAGAGAGTTGTAATCCCAACATATCTGTAGGGCGCTAAGTTGGGGAAGAGTGCCCCAAGATTCTTTTTATGTGTGTGTTGTTAACATAGCTATCCTATGGAATTTGTCACACCTACTGCTTTGTTGGCTTCTCCAATGTTTGCTTTACAGGTTTGAGAGGGCCCAGTCCTATGTCAATGCCCCATGCCCCCCCCCCCCACAGCAGGTTTACCTGGCCACAGTGGCACTGCTCTCTCAATTGGCAGACTAATCTGATCTCATTTTTTGATCGGGTAACCTCCCTTGTGGACTGTGGGAATGCTGTGGACATAATATATCTGGACTTCAGCAAAGCTTTCGACAAAGTGCCTCATGATATCCTGATTACCAAGCTAGCTAAAAGTGGGCTGGATGGAACAACTATAAGGTGGATCCACAATTGGCTACAGAATCAGACTGAAAGAGTGCTTATCAATGGTTCCTTCTCAAACTGGGGAGAGGTAACGAGTGGGGTACCACAGGGCTCGGTCCTGGGCCCAGTGCTATTCAACATTTTTATTAATGACTTGGATGAGGAGGTGCAGGGAATGCTTATCACATTTGCAGATGACACAAAATTGGGTGGAACAGCTAATACTCTGGAAGATAGAAACAAAATTCAAAGCGACCTCGATAGGCTGGAGCTCTGGGCTGAAAACAACAGAATGAAATTTAATAGGGATAAATGCCAAGTGCTGCACCTAGGGAAAGGAAACCAAATGCAGAGTTACAGAATGGGGGACACTTGGCTCAACAATACTACAAGTGAGAAGGATCTTGGAATTTTTGTAGATCACAAACTGAATATGAGCCAGCAATGCAATGTGGCTGCAAAGAAGGCAAATGCTATTTTGAGCTGCATTAATAGAAGTATAGCTTCCAAATCGTGTGAAGTGATAATTCCCCTTTACTCAGCACTGGTTAGGCCTCATCTTGAGTACTGCGTCCAGTTCTGGGCACCACACTTTAAGAAGGATGTATTGTAGACAAACTGGAGAGGGTTCAGAGGAGGGCAACAAAGATGATAAAGGGACTGGAAACAAGGCCCTATGAGGAGAGACTGAAAGAACTGGGCATGTTTAGCCTTCAGAAGAGGAGACTGAGGGGAGATATGATCGCACTCTTCCAGTACTTGAAGGCTTGTCACACAGAGGAGGGCCAGGATCTCTTCTCGATCATCCCAGTTTGCAGGACACGGAATAATGGGTTCAAGTTACAGGAACCCTGATTCCACCTGAACATCAGGAAAAATTTCCTGACTGTTAGAGCAATAAGACAATGGAACCAATTACCTAGGGAGGTGGTGAACTCTCCCACTCTGGAGGCATTCAAGGTGAAGTGGACGGCCATCTGTCAGGGATGCTTTGACCTGGATTCCTGCATTGAGCAGGGGGTTGGACTCGATGGCCTTGTAGGCCCCTTCCAACTCTACTTTTCTATGATTCTATGGCAGCTCAAGGTACCCACCACTTTAATTCCCCACACAGTGACCCAGAGTGATGCTACATTGGGGGCATGGGAACTGCAAATGCTGCCTGCCTGGCAGAGTGGGGCCCAAGCAGGTGTGTTTGCTCATTTATTTAATATATTCTATACCGCCTTTCTGTCAAGGCGGTATATAGCATTTTTAAATACTGAAACAAACAAAACAAATCCCCTCCCATCTGTCAGGCTACGCAGGAGGAACCCCACCGCCTTGGTTCTCCATGGCAGTCAGAATTCGCCATGAAGGTGGGAAGTTTGATCTGTTTAGGGTGCAACTGTGTGCATGTTTAGACAGAATAAAGTCCCTGGAATTCCCAGCATTCTCCAGCCAGCATGGCTGGGGAGTTGTAGGACTTCCCCCCCCCTGTCTAAACATGCATAGTATTGTGCCCTAAGTGACGTGAGTGGCATATTATACCAGCCTTCCCCAACTGGCACCTTCCAGATGTGTTGGACAGCTCCCAGCATTCACATGCTGGCTTGTGATGATGGATGTTGTTGTCCAACACATCTGGGCACACCCAGTTGGGGAAGTCTGGTTAATAGCATTGTTCTTTGACTGGCGCATCTGGATCTACAACTGAATTGTATCCTAACCTAATGTGGAGTCGTTCCCAGGGCACTGGTGCTACATTACAAAAAGTCACTAGGGGTGGGGTTTAAATGGAAAGAGAGAAAGAGGAAGCCAAATGCAGAACCAGCCATTGTGTGCACTTTCCTCTTTCTTTCTTTTAATGTTCAAGTTTAAAGGCCTGCCAGCTACATAGAACTTCTAGTTCCTGGACTGGCAATGGTTTCCCTCGATATGTTAATGCCTTTTATGATTGCGGATGCTTCCTATTAGGAAACTCATCCTTTGAGAGCCAGTGTGGCATAGTGGTTAGAGTGTTGGACTGGGACTCAGGAGATCCGGCCTCTAGTCCCCGCTAAGCCATGAAACTCACTGGGTGACTTTGGGCCAGTCACTGACTCTCAGCCTAACCTACCTCACAGGGTTTTGTGAGGATAAAATGGAGAGGAGGAGGAGGAGGATTATGTAAGCCGCCTTGGGTTCCTTGCAGGAAAAAGGCGGAGTCAGGCGATCACTCCTGACCGAGTAAGATGGTCTTCCAGGATAAAATTTTTTACAAAAAGGAGATTTAAAAGGAGGAAAATTCTAAAGAAAATTTGTAGACTCTAGCGATGGTCCGTAAGTGACTTGGAGGCAATTCTAGATCCACACAGCTTCCCACAGTGAGGACACAGGTTACCAGGTGAAGATGGTCCTGTAAAGGATTCATTTGACGAGGGCTTTTCGCTTAGCATAGCACGTTTCTCCCCTTTCACCTTGCACTTGGGCTTCTTCAAAGTCCATAGAACCTTTGTGAAAGGCCAACCTCCAGTTAGATCGTTCATTGGGCCCGAGCTTCCAAGTTTTGAGGTTTTTATATTGCTATTTTTTAGATTAGCCTAAGAACATCTTTAAACCTCTTATATTGGACCACCGATTATTCTCCGCTTTCCATCCTTGAGTTGGGAATAAAGTAACTGCTTTGTGGAGACGGCAGTCAGGCTTCGAACAACACTGACTGTCCACTGAAGTTGGCGTTGAAGGATCATTTTTTCAATGCTAGTAGTCTTTGCTTCTTCCAGTACACTGACATTTGTTCGCCTATCTTCCCAAATAATTCGCAGGATTTTCCGGAGGCCACGTTGATGAAATCTTTCAAGGAGTTGGAGGGTGTACGTTTATAGATAGTCCATGTTTCGCAAGGCATACAGTAAAGTTGGTAATACAATCAATGGCTCATAAACTAGTGTTTTGTCTTCTTACAAATATCCCGATCCTCGAACACTCTATGTTTCATTCGAGAAACGCAGCACTTGCGGAGCTCAGACGATGCTGGATTTCACGTCGATGTTAGACTGTAACAGTAAAGATAGCTGCCAAGATAGAGAAAATGACAACATTATCCAGTATTGTCCCGCCAAGCTGGATAGATGGCATCACCAAAGGGTTAGCTTGCATTTGCGATGAAGCACCTGTGGTTTTTTTGATGTTAAGTGAGAGACCAAGTTTTCTGTATGCTTCTGCAAAAGCATTTAGGATAGTTTGGAGATCATCCTCTGAATGTGCGGAGACCACATTATCATCAGCATACTGAAGTTCCACAACGGAGGTTGTAATTACCTTACTTTTTGCTTTCAGCCTGCTGAGATTAAAAAGCTTTCCATCTGTTCGATATAATTCCCACACCAGTGGGAAGTTTCCCCTTGACAAGATGTAAAATCATGGCGATGAAAATAGCAAATAATGTTGGGGCAATAACACATCCCTGTTTAACACCTGATCCCACTTTAAATGGAGCACCATGGGGGCCGTTGTTGTCCAAGACCGTAGCCGTCATTATATTATAATGTATAATAATATTATATTTATTATTTATTTATATTATAATGTAATAATATATTTATATAATAAATAAATAAATAAAAATAAGTTTGCGGTCCTGAGTAGAGTGGTTTTCATTTTGCTTTGTGCAGGAATACTCTCTGGATTTCATGGCTGACTTCCCACGCCAGGTGGAGCTTTCCAGGGCTTTGTATTTTTGCATTGATTACGGCCTTCATCATGCTCCCAGTTATCGTTCTTGATCCTGTTCTATTCTTCACGCCCTTCCTTTACCATATGGGGCTGGGAGGACCGCAGAGTGCCTTTGGTAGTCCTGACTGTATCGGGACTCCTGGGTTCTTGTTTTTGATGCTGCTCCCCAGTTCCTGGAGCTGGCTTTCCCCTACCCCGTCGGCCAAAAGGGGTGGCATAACCATCTCTGCCTCATGCTGTGTTATTAGACTTTTGTAATTAAGATTTTGCTAAAAGTACTGCCGGTTTCCCAGATTTAAGTGGGAGCCAGGGGTACTTACTGTTCTCTACTCACGTCTTCCTGTTAACACTCGCCTGCGTCACTAGTATTCACTTAAAAAGCAAAAGCCCAGCTTTAGAGGAAGATAATGATCAGTGTTGCTCTCTGATGCATCCTGCGGTTTTTATGGTAGCCTGCTCTGGAGCTGATATTGGGCTGTTCAGCTCAAGCCTCAGGAGGCCTCTTTTGTACCCCCCCCAACAAACCTGAGAGCCCCACCCCTCATTCACTTAGATTGGAATGAGGGATGTTGGGTAATGCTTCAGTGTATTCCTTTTGTGTTTAGCAACAGAAGGACAGGCGCCATGTTGTGAAATTTTACTGTTCTCTGTTGGCAGGGCTGGTCCAAGACATTTTGGTGCCTGGGGCCGACATTCAAGTGACACCCCCCACCCAGCAACGTACTAATGAGTTCTTGGTTATTTGATAAGGAGTATGTTATTGTTTTAACTTTGATCTGTTGTAAGGCACCTTGAGGGCTCCATAAAGCCATGTGATGGGATAAAAATAGATAAATATGAGTAAAGTGCACCGATCAAGACGCTTCGCCCACTCCTAGCTCTCTTGAGGAGAGCTGGTGCATCAGTTTGAACATGAAGTATATAGTTGTGTCCTGAATGTGCGCGCACACCTTCATTCCAATATCTCAGTCTTCAAAGGAGCAAATAGCCATGCTACAGGACAAGCAAGGCGCAAATGGATGATGAGCTATAGCACCTTGTCCAAGGAGAAATGTGCACCAGTACTAAACTGGCAGGGACAGCTGAGATTAGAGACATTTGCATTATTTTGTCTTGATGGGAATGTGTGAAATGAGAATGTGTGTCAAGCTGAGGTCATCCTTGAACACTTGTTTCCATTTTTGCACACCAACTTTGAGCTGAGATTCACATTTAAAATGTAGAGTCATTCCCCAAATGTGTGTACCAAATCTTATTGAGGTATCTAAATATAAACATTCTATGTTTATGTATTTGATTTCTGCACTGCTTTTAAAAACAAAAACAAAAAAATGGCACTGAAGGTGGCTAAATGTTAAATTAAATGTTCAATGTTAAATGGCAGGAGAGATTCAGGACAGATTAAAGGACGTACTTCTTCACAGAGCGCATAATTAAACTTGGAATTTGCTACCACAAGATGTAGTGATGGCCACCACCAACTCGAATGGCTTTCAGGGGGACTGGACAAATTAATGGAGGATAAGGCTGTCAATGGTTACTGTGAATGACCACTGTTAATAATGTGATTATCATTGTCAGTACTTTTTGCATTCAATTTCTTTCTGACCTCACTGTATACAATTCTCTACCCCCCACCATATATATGTATATAACATGAAACTCTCCATAATACTCCATGCATCTGATAAAGTAAACTGCAGTCCATGAAAGCTTTTGCCAGAATAAATTTGTTAGATTTATGGTGCCAGAAGACTCTTTGTGGTTTCTGCTGCAGGAGGCTAACATAGCTACCCTCTGAAAAGTATAAGAGTTAAGAGTCCCACTTAGCTCTGATCCTGTTTAGAGAGAGTTGTTCCTTCACCACTGATCAACGCTAGATCACCTCTCTGCCCTGCCCTGCCCCCCAAATATCTGGAATCCTTCAGCAGCAGCTCCTCCAAGTGTCAGAGAGTGGCTTTTAAGAAGGCTTGAACCACAGGTACTTATTTCCCATTTGTTCCTTTCCCCCTGCAATAGCTGATTCCACTTCTGAGCACTGCAAGAGTGCCAGTTGTTTGACCATGTGTCATCAGCTATGATGTGT
The DNA here is from genome assembly GCA_021292165.1 of Shinisaurus crocodilurus. Lineage (NCBI taxonomy): Eukaryota > Metazoa > Chordata > Lepidosauria > Squamata > Shinisauridae > Shinisaurus > Shinisaurus crocodilurus. Next base: position 84,573 of record JAHFWL010000405.1, read on the forward strand.
GTGTGGGAGGGGTGGCGGGGTGGGAGCATGTGTGGATCTTTTGCAGCCACTCTGGTGCCTTTGCAGCTGATCTCTTTTGTAGAAGCCTCACAGCAGCTGCTGGAGTGCAAAGGAAGTGCTGAGACCCAAGAAACTGCATATAGTCCAGAGAACAAAGCAGCAGAAAGGTGGAAGAAGGGTGCTCCAGCTACTTTCCTACGAAGGTGGTTTGAAAAAGTTATTTCTGCAGTGGCCTGACAGTTCTTGCAGTGCATCGATTGCAGCACATGCACAACCCACCGCCCTGCATTTCAAGAGCATTTTATACTTTTTAAAATCTCTAGTAAGCAATGATAAAATCCTCCCTACTTGTTTCCATGGCATGCAATTTACAGAGTGCATAACCTGGTGAGTTTAATTGTTTGGCATTGTGAAG